>JAJOOR010017353.1:0-29553 GCA_036250505.1 Solanum acaule
ATACACTAACACTTTGAAAAGAGTCAAAGAAAGCTTCAATTTGCCTTAAACGCCTGAAAAGTCAATTTATGGCCTTGCCCTTCCATAGAGCTTATGAATAGTCTCAATCTGGTCAAATACATAATCTAGATGATAAAACGAATTTGTAGACACTCATATTGCTATACTTTTATCCCGGGCCAAACAAGTTAACTCCGAGCTCCAAAGGGAAAACAATGATTTTCATTACAATTTAGATTACCCATACAGTAGGAACTCAAATCTTAAATTTCATCAAAACTGAATTCAAATTGACCCCAAAATCATCAAAATACGATTTCTTAATTTCGGCTATAACTATTAATTTTCATGTGCACATTTCTGAACAATGAAATAATCAACAAATAAGAAATGTGATACCAAGATCGGTTTACCCATAATATAACTACATCAAATATGAAATTTCATTTTAAAAAATTGAGTCTTTATCACCTCCAAATCAAAGTAATACGATTTCTAGATGTAGAGCGAAATTCCTCATTTTTCTCCAATAAAAATCACTCAGCTTTTAGCTCTAGAACTTCAAATATGCTCAATATACCAAGCAAACATGGTTTGAAATTTAATACAATGTTCAGGCATAAAAAAATTTAAAAAATTGTGTCATTATTTGTCATTAAAAGTAGAAAAATCTGGTATCCAAAAGGTGTGCATCAACACCTTTTTGTAACCAACAATTTAATTTTCACTAAAAAGACCGTAATATCCTTATATGACCTTCAAAATGCACCGTTTTATTTTTACTATGAGTCCTAAATAATGATATGGATCTCCTCATTTAATTAAAACTCAATTTCATGTTCGGATTCCCAAGCAGATGAAGTCTCAAAATAAATTTTCGATCTCTATAATTAAAAATGGATCTTCCAGTTGTCACATTTTAATGCTAAAGCAAAGGACAACGCACCCAAAATGTTCACAATTCATCTGAAACTCATTGAAATTGAATCAAAATTTGAGGACAAGTCCAAACTCATCATATAAACATGTTGGCACTTTGAGATCATGAATCTGAGCTAGTTAAGTCAATTATTTGACAAAGGTCAACTCTTAACTTTAAATTTAACTAGAATGCAACTCGTTCGTCCGAAACTCACCCAGAACATCCAAGACACAAGCTAAATATGATCAAATGATCTTTCTTGCTAAACCAAGTAACATAACAAAAAATGATTTAGGTTACAAACAAGAACTTCAAGTCTACATCTGTTAATTTCTCTATGTAGGAAATATAGAAGGAGAATACTATCTTTAGAGAATGCTCAAGTTTTATATAGGCTACTTAAGGCCATTTGAGATGATTAGAATCATCAATTACATCTCTATTTATAGTAGTAAAATGTAAACCAAAAGTGTTGCACAAATAACTAAATACATGCGTCACAATTAACTAGATACATTTGTTACAAACTCCTAAAGGACTTCTCGAAAAACTAAGAGACAATTTTGGAATACTAAACATTTATGTGGATGCATTAATTCCAACACTCCCCCTTAATGCGTTTGCTTGACAACTCCAATGTGTTCTCGAAGATAGCAAAAATTTACTATAGGAAGTACTTTGGTGAAGATGTCAGCAAGTTGTTCTCCTGTCTGGCAATAATGCAATTGAATTTTGCCTTTCTCTTGTGCTTCTCGAATAAAATGATACTTGATGGAATATGCTTTGATCTTTCATGGTTGACTGGATTCTTGGCAATTGCAATTGCTGATTTGTTATCACATTACAGAACAATCCCTTTTTTTTGTTTGTCACCAATGTCTTCAAATATTCTCCTAAGCCAAATAGCTTGAGAAGTAGCCTTAGCTGTTGAGACATATTCTGCTTCGGCAGTGGATTGAGCAACAATACTTTGCTTTTTTCATAACCAAGTACAAATACTTGATCCAAATAAGAAAGCATAACCAGAAGTACTCTACATGTCATCTATACTTCCAGCCCAATCACTATTAGAATAACCAATTAAGTTCAAATCTCCACCAAATTTGTACATTATCCCATAATCCATTGTTCCTTGCAAGTAGCGTAGAACACACTTTGCAGCTCCAAAATGCACTTGACTTGGTTCTTGCATGATTTTGGATAATAAACTAGCAGCAAACATAATGCCAGGTCTTGTTGAAGTAAGATATAGAAAACTTCCAATCAAGCTCCTATAAAGTGAGCTATTAGGTTTCTTTTCTCCATCATCTATTCTGAACTTCTCATTTGCATCTAATGGTATGGCCACAGACCTGCAATCCATCATTTTGAATTTTTGAAGAATACTTTTCGTATACTTCTTTTGAGAAATAAAAATTCCTTCTTTCACTTGAGAAACTTCAATGCTCAAGAAATAACCCAAGATCACTCATTTAATAGGCTTGCATCATATCTTGGTTGAATTTTTGCATCATCTTCACATCATTTCCTGTAAAGAGCAGATCATCCACATAGAGACAAACAATGATAATGCTACCATATTCTTTCTTCACATACAAAGTGGCTTCGATTTTACTTCTCTAAAAATTATTTTTCAAAAAGTATGTATCAATTTCATTGTACCAGGCTCTTGGAGCTTGTTTCAGCCCATAAAGCGCTTTTTTAGCCTGTATACCTTCTCTTCTCCCCCTTGAACAAAAAATCCTTGAGGTTGCTCAGCATAAATCTCTTCATCAAGTTTTCCATTAAGAAATGCAGATTTAACATCAAGTTGAAATATCTTCCATTTCTTTTGTGCAGCAACAACAATTACGGTGCTAATTATCTCAAGACGAGCAACTGGAGAGAAAGTTTCATTAAAATCAATACCTGGTTTTTGCGTGAAACCTCTAGCAACCAACCTTGCTTTGTGCTTTTGAATATCTCCTTCTTGATTGAGTTTGATTTTGTAAATCCATTTTAGATTTACAACTTCTCTTTCTTTGGGTATAGCCACAAGCTACGAAGTATTATTTTTTTCAATCATTCGAATTTCTTCTTCCATGGATTTCTTTCAAAAATCATGTTTTATTGCCTCCTCATAATTTTCTGGCTCAACACCGGCAAAATTACATCTCTGATAAATGTCACTCAACATTTTTGTTCCTCTTGGAAGCGGTTCTTCATCATCTGAATATAAGATTTCTCCTCCTTGAGGGACTTCTTCCTCTTCTTGATTTGACACATCTAAAGATATGATAGAAGTATTCTCTACCATATTTTTAGTATGTTTCTCAGGAAGGCCTTGCACCATGTCTTTTTGCTTAAGAAGCTTCAAACCACAAAAATTCAAGTGACAAAATCTTTTGTGTCAAAGTCATGAATCATCTACAACTTCATTTTTAATGCATTGTAATGAAATTGCAAAGGAAAGTTTCTTTTTATCATCTTTATTTCAACAATGACTTGATTTGGCTCAATTTTATCATAAATCCTACAATAATTATCTCTAAACACAAGAGAATAACAATTTTCCATGAGTTGACCAACACTAAGCAAATTTTCTTACAAGTCAGGAACATAAAGAACATCATGAATTTGCTTACCGCTCCCTTTTATGTTGATCGAAATGGTACCTTTACCTTTTGCATCAACTAAGGCTCCATTCTCCATTCTCACTTTAGTAGTGATGCTATTATCAATTGAGAGGAAAGCCTTTTCGTCTCCAGACATGTGATTGCTACAACCACTATCAACATACCATTCATTGCTTTTTATTGAAGTATCAGATTTAGAAGCAAAGTAAAGGGTTTCTTCCCTTTCTTCTGTTTTTCACAAAAAATTGCTTGCTCCCGTTGCTTGTGCCATCAATCCTTCTCAATGTGGCCAAACTTTTTGCAAAAGTTACATTGGGGCTTGCCTTTATGCCAACATTTTTCTGCATTGTCATTAGTCCTTTTGAAAATGTTACTAAAAAGACTAGTACTTTTCTCACCTTTTTCTTCAACCTTCTTAGAAGAATCATCATGATCCTGCTTCGTTTTTGGATCATAATTATTCTTTTATTGATTTTTTGAGAAATTTTGAAAATTCTCATTTGTTCTGGACTGGAAGGCCATCTCTTTGGGTTGATCTTCACAAAAAAACATTCGCTTCTCGTGTGCACGAAATGATCTGACTAGCTCTTTGATAGAAAGCTTAGAAAGATCTTTCGTCTCCTCAGTTATAGCAACAATGTACTCATACTTTTCGGTGACACTAATTAGAATATTTTCCACAACTTGTTGATCAGAAATTGTATCACTATGATTTCTCATTTCATTAATAATATTCATGACTCTCGTGCAATATTCATCTATTCTTTCAGATTCTATCATCTTCAAGGTTTGAAACTCTTTTCTAATAGTTTGAATATTTATAGTGCGTACCTTTTCGTCACCATACACTTCGATTTCCAAAGACTCTCAAGCTTGCTTTGCAGTCTCAAAAGTAGCAATTTTTGAAAAATATGCTCTTGAGACTCCCATTTGGATTTTGCTCAAGGCTTTTGCATCTTGACGGTACTTAGCCTCAAGATTTTTCATCTCAGCTACTGAAAGTTCACCATCGTTTTCTGGCTCTTCATAGCCATTTACAACAATAGTCCACAAACCTTCAACTTTTAGATGTGTTCTAATTCTTATCTTCCAGTATTCAAAATCAGTTCCATCAAAAAAAGGAGTAAGAACAACAGAAGAATCAACACCTTCATTTGTTTTGGATGCCATATTTTTTCTTCACCTAACCAAGATTAAGAACGAAAACTTGCTCTGATACCAATTTGTAGGAAATATAGATGGAGAATACTATCTTTAGAGAATGCTCAAGTTTTATATAGACTGCTTAAGACCACTTGAGATGATTAGAATCATCAATATTTACATCTCTATTTATAGTAGTAAAATGTAAAACCAAAAGTCTTGCACAATTAACTAAATACATGTGTCACAATTAACTAGATACATGCATTACAAACTCCTAAAGGACTTCTTGAAAAACTAAGAGACAATTTTGGAATACTAAACATTTATGTGGATGCATTAATTCCAACACTCCAATGCCTCAGAAGCACCACCGACCGTCCTACAAAAAACATCAATATTTGGCAATCAGCACACCAGAGAGAGAAGGGGGGAATGTCAGAGTAAAGGAGGAAAATTGAAAGAACACACATGCAACTAGCACAATGAACTTGGATAAACTTAACCTTCAAAAAGTAGTTGTTTCTTCTCTTGCAACTCTAAGATCCTCTCCTCGATTGTATTCTCAATCACAAATCTCACAATCCTAGAAATGATAAAAATAAGAATAGGATACATTGATTGGTATAGTTGGTTGAAGAAATACAAGCACACACCTTATTGGTTTATACTGCCCTATTCGATGGATTCTATCTTGGGCTTGCCTCTCCACAACAGTATTCCACCAAGGATCCATAATAAAAAACCAATCAAAGTGCAAGAGGAAAGTGAAACGTCAAGGGAAGTAATCTGGGTCATTCAACGAAATATTATTAGTTCAAAATGTATCTATTCTTTAGGTGCACAGAGATGAAGTTAAAATATCCCAAACAAAAAAATAGTTTTAACTTGAAGAGATGAAGGAATCCAACATATATTCAAATCCCTTGGTATTTGACAAGAAATGAAAAATATTTATTGACAAAGAGAGGAAAGGAAAACCTTACGTGTGATGCCACTGTAAGATTCAAGGAAAGACCTCCAGCTTTCAACCTCATAAGAAATATAATGCAATCTGGATCGTTGGTAAATATTGTAATTGCAGAATCTCTTGCAGTGATAGTCATGGATCCATCTAATTGAACACAACTAATTGAAACTTATACAGTACGTAGAAATTACCTTGAACTAACTCCAAAGCTTGAGACCAAGATTTTCGTTCACTTGACCTGAGGAGTTGATCCTTTGTTTCATTGGATTGCATATAGGCATCATTTAGATTTTGAACACTTTGGTATATATTTGGGATAGAGCCAACTCTATTGGTTTGAATGTGGTTCATAAAAATTGCAATTGGAAGTTCAACTAAGCTCACAAGAAAACAAAACAAGTCCTTTCCACCTTCAGCAAAGACAACTCTATTGGTTTTAGTGTCAATTGTAAGCTTCAAACTGCATTTTTCTCCTGAGAACAAAAATATTTTACTAAGACCAAATTTCTGATTTAGTACAACTTTTAAATACTCATTTTGTCCCTATTTATATGTGAAAACAGTCCAAAAGTAAACTTTTCAATTCTGATCGTAAACTCAGGCTTGAATTTGTAAATATTTTGATAATATAAACGATAGTATAAGTAAAAATAACTGATAATTTATGATATTTGTAAGGCATATAAAAATTTATGATCAAGAAAAAACTCATCCTCAAAATCCTAAAAGTGTCACATATATTGGAATAATAGAGGATTAAATGGCAGAACTCCAAAATAATTCTTGCAAGTTTCTTTGAGGTCCAAAATAGTTCTAACTAATCCCTCTATTATTCCAATTTATGTGACACTTTTCAGATTTTGAGAATGAGTTTTTTCTTGATCATGAATTTTTATATGCCTTACAAATAACATAAATTATAAGTTATTGTTACTTATACTATCGTTTATATTATCAAAATATTTAAAAATTCAAGCCTGAGTTTACGATCAAAATTGAAAAGTTTACTTTTGGACTGTTGTCACATATAAATAGCGACAAAATGAGTATTTAAAAGTTGTACTAAAATCAGAAATTTGGTCTTAGTAAAATGTTTCCGTTCTCAGGAGAAAAATGCAGTTTGAAACTTACAATTGACACTAAAACCAATAGAGTTGTCTTTGCTGAAGGTGGAAAGGACTTGTTTTGTTTTCTTATGAGCTTACTTGAACTTACAAGTGCAATTTTTATGAACAACATTCAAACCAATAGAGTTGGCTCTATCCCAAATATATACCAAACTGTTCAAAATATAAATGATGCTATATGCAATCCAATGAAACAAAGGATCAATTCCTCAGAATCAAAATCTTGGTCTCAAGCTTTGGAGTTAGTTCAAGGTAATTTCTTAGTACGGTATATGTTTCAATTTGTTTGTTTGTAATCTTTTATAAGGAATTCCTAAAATCATTTCAAGTAAAGAAAAAAAGAGAGGTCTTCCGTATGATGCTGGAAAAGAATTTTTAGAAGACATCGTATATGTAAATTTGGAAAACTATGGCCACATTAAGATATGAAATATCCATCATAGAATATACGAAATATTAATGTATTGTCAGTAGGAAATCCATCAAATTCCAGTTTTAGTGATGTATCAAGCTTCGTGAGTGAGCTTATTCCTTTATTTTATACTTTTTATTTCTTTTCTTATGGAAGTGGGAGAGTATGCAACTCACAATTGGATCTTCTATTGGATTGTGACATAAACCACATGGTTGTTCAACATAGACAACATTAGTTATTCCTCCACTTCTAGCCAAAGCAGAACTTGAGTATTCCAGAAGGTAAGGATGATGAACTGCCTGTAGTCAGATCAAAGATAAAATCAATCAAATATAAGAAAAAGTTTTCTAGTTATTACTTTTGAGGTAGAATCATTCGTAGATCATAGAAAGTCAAATTGCTTGCTTTAGTAAAAGAAGTCTGAACTGTTTATTTCTTTAAGGGCCTAAAGTTATTAAAGAAGGTCAAGAGATGCAATAGGAGAGCAAAGGCCTGCTAAAAATAGAAAATAATCAGATGCAACAAGACACTAATAAAGCCAATTCTCTCTCTTGTTCTTGTGCGGCACTTCTTCATTCATGGATTTAAAAATATTAAATATAAAATAGGCACTGCCCTTTTGGCATCCAAATATTGCATCCACTTTTACGCCAACTAATATTTAATATGATATTGTGATGTAAATACATCTATTATAAAAACATATAGATGGGAATTAAGTCCACCTCCAAATCATATGAATGTGGATTCGATTGACCAAGGAAACATAGTAGGATAGGATCACTGCCGTACTCCTTGGTAGGGGGTTCTCATGGGTGGAATTTACACTTCATCGTATAGAAAGAATAATAATGAATACATCAACAACAACAATAGTAACATATCAAGTGTAAAATCCCACAAGTAATATATGTTAATACAAGTAAAAAAAATTAAATAGTACAGAAAAAATGAATGAAAAGAAGATTAATCAAATTGAAAGAAGTGCATTTTAGTACAAAATTAGTCAAGGAAAGGAAAAATCAAGGTAAGAAATTACTGAAGAAAAATATACGAGGTGAAGGAAAACTTAAAATGAAAAAAGGTTACAGAAAAATGACTCAAGGGAGGATATACAAGGAAATAGCAAGCCAAGAAATTACTGAAGGAATTATTATCTCCGAGTTCTAAAATACTAAAAGATTTAACCCATTAAATATTTCATTTCCATGATTTAATGAATTTACCACAATTGGTGTAGAAGTATTGAAATATGTCTTCTTATGAAAAAAATTACATTAGATCTGATCCATACTTTGAAGGTTAACAATGAACCTATAACAAATAATTTTATTCACAAATGCAAGCAGGTACCAATACATTATAAAGAACAATTCAGTTTGAAAGCATGATATCCATACCTATCGCATGCGTCAACGTTCCAGCTTGAATGTATCTGTACCAAAATACGCTAGGAAGAAACAATATAGTGATGAGAAAATGAATAATACACTACTTATTTTGACTCTCATTATTTACTTTTCCAAAAGGTGAAATAGCTAGTGTCGATCATTTTCCACGAAAGACCGTGTAAAATGGTCATTATATAGGATTTCCAAGAAAGGAACGTCTGTATGTTTTAAGGATGACTTAACACATAGCAATTAGATGAAACATATACCATGCAAATTAAAAGTATTTAATCAAAAGACCAGACAAAAATAATACACAAGAAAAAGACCATTAGACAAACTCAATAACAACATCACCATGAGGAGCGAATGGAGAGCAAACAAAAAAGGCAAAGCTTACTTTCAAACAAGCGAGGGTCTAGTGTAATAATTATTGACAAAAATATATTCCATACGTATTTAATCGTGCCCGACTTTCATCCCACAGTGATCTGTAGTAGTCTTCTTCTTTAACATCGAAACAATCTTTGCGCAAGGTAACCTGAATAAGAAAGTAAGTAACATTCTAAAGAGGAGAAAAAACAATTAATAACTCTAGCACTATGTTAATGTGAAAAAAACTTACGATCCTTGGAGGAAGTCCAAGATCAGCAGCCCTTCCCTTTTTAGTACGTCTTAGCATTATGGTTTTTAAAATTGTGTTTCAACAAAATCATCGCATCTCTACCAAACCCATGATTCCCTTGAAATTGTATGGGTGAGGCAATATACTAGAACATAAGATGTATGAACGTCTCCGTGTCAGCAACAATATCGTTTATCAGAAATAACAAAAGGCATCAAAATAAGTGTACCAATTTGATAACTTACTTTATTCCACCAACAAAAGTGTCGAATAGATTTGTGGTGGCAATGTGGACACTCGAATGAGCTAAAATAAATACAAACACAAAAGGGATCAAATAAGAGATTTCAAAAAGGTGAAAAATAAAAAGATACTCAAGGAAGAGATTTCAACTGTCATTGAAACAGTAACAACAAAATCTCTGGTGAAAAATAATCAAATATAACAGAGTAAAATTAAAACAAATCCTCAGCTATATGTTTCTCTATCCAACCAAGTTAGGTGCAAAGATTAAAAAAAAAAAAATACTTTTAAGCAAAATAGTAGTTCTAAAATGTTGGCCCTATTAGTTGTTGTGGGTCACGAGCATGTAACTTGTTTTGAAGTCTACCTATTGTCGAGAGCTCTGCAATCACATTCTTCGCAGAAGTAGTATGAGTAAGGAATAATTTGCAAGAAACCGACCTGTCCAGAAGTAAGGATGTATTTAGTTCGGAGAATGAAATTGTGAATTATGTTAGCCACAAAAGAACATTAATTACAAGAAACATACAAGTGAGTACAACTCTCCTACACAGTTCTGGAGGGGAGTAACACTTAAGGCCCACTTATAAGAAGATTCTAGCGCAAGAATAGCTCTTGTAGTATTGATGTGTATATCTTTCACACAATGGGCCTGTGCAACAAAAGTGCAATCCATTAGGAAACTGTGGATGAAGGGTTTTTCAGACAAAACTTACAAATGTGAACTTTGATCAAACTTCTCAGTCAAAAAAACAAATATACCCTGTGATAGCAGAGTGGTTGGTCATGTGTATACAATCTTACCCCTACCTTGTGAAGGTAGAGAGGTTCTTTTAAGTAGACCTTCAGCTTAAGTAAAACATATCAAGCAAAACCAAATATATGGGTCTAGTTATGCAATGATTACCTCATCCAAAATAATACGATTCCAATTTATAGAGTGCAAAATCATGATATTTTTCCTGTACTCAGTCTCCACAGTTGAGCAGGTAGTGATAACAAAATCATATTCCGTGAACCTGCCAATATTTTTTTCCTTGTTGTCACCATAATATACAAGAATTGTGTTGCTCCCTTTTGTGGTGAAGCGGTCAATCTCATTGATCCACTGAATCACAGCGACAACTGGACATATAACAAGGGTTCCTTTCACATTTAGGAGAATTTAAGGGGCAGGTGAAAGCAAACCAGAATGTTAAATTGCTTGCCCTATTTCACGTTTAGCAAGCACAAGAGCTATGGCTTGAACAGTCTTCCCCATCCCCATATCATCAGCAAGAATACCGCCTCTAGTTATTGATTCTTCTTGTTTCAAAGCCCAAGCCAACCACTCTTTCTGGTACCTTAGCAAGGGTATGATCAAATCAGATGGCTGCTCAACAGTTTCAGTCATAAACACATTCTGACTATTGAAGTCCAGATAATGTGAATGGTTTTCTTCCATCCACCTATCGTTCTCTTCTTTCCATATATGCCACATCAATACAAGGTCACCGTAATTTCCTACATCATTCATTACACCGTCTTCTTCTACCTACTCTTCTTTTATTTTAATACTATATTCTCCCTTTGTTCTATTGGATCTCCTTCCTTTTGTTATATTGGGCCAAACTGCTTTCGCAGTTAAATCAGAATCAACAAATCCACTAGTTTGGGCTTCATTCAACAAATTATTAGCTTTATCTGCATATAGATGATTAAACGAACAATCACATAATTAATTATGTGCATAAACTATTCAATACACGTCCATATTTGTGTGCATGAACTTTTGTCTTAGGTTAGCCAATAAGTATGATCTATCGGTGAAAAAAAAGTCCCAACATGCTATTAAAATGTCATTGTAGTTCCAACAATTAAAAAGGACCAAATTGAAGGCATATTAATATTGACATGAAAAATAAATGCTATATGGACTACCTTTGTTGCTGCTCCCAATGTAATTAGAAACTGAGGATATAAAAATAATGTCATCCTCATCAGAGCTCCTAACTTGGCGGCTTTGTTCTCCTAATTTCACAATCCACATTTAAGTACAACCACATAATTTACATTTATCTACAATATATAGTGGATATAGATATGTATGACACATGCCATCTCAAAGAAATACTTCATCACACACACACAAAAATATATATATCAAGGACATTTTATTACACCAAATTGGCCCACTTGTTGACAAGGATGGGAACAAACTCGCAATATACCTATTAGGAAACATCATATTCTCCAATAATACTCATAAACCTTATATAATGATCTTCCTATTTTTCCTTTCTATATATAAAAGTTTTGTCCCCGTAGAAGAAAAAGTTTTGAACTTTATATTTTCTTTATACTAGTATTTATCGTTCTCTTTCTTTGTTGTTTAATTTCTTTATGGTTGATGAGTAAAGTCAACTATCAATCCATTTGGATTGATCTTATAGTGGTGTTCGATTCATCTTAAACCTAGCTAATAAGAGGGAAGAGTGTCCATGGTCATATAAGGTGCTCCATGCATCTCTTACAGGGCTAATGTGGGACTCTTATCATTAATAATATCAGTTCAATCAATCAACCCATTTATTACTTAATAATAACAAATAGTAAGTGACAAACATTTTCTATTAGTACTCTAGTGTTGCGCATGCCTTGACTATATCTCGACACCTATTATTTCCAATCAATACAAGTACCAGGAAACTCTATCACGAGATTTGGGAAATATTCACTCAGTCTAATTTCATTTAATATTTGAACCAAGGATGTCACTCCTTTGACTGCTAAATCATCCCACTATGGGTTGGATAAATGAACTTCTGGCAGGGAAGACATTTTTATGATTCTTTAATACTTTTTTTCTAGAAACCATTTTTTTGATTGAATAAAACATGAAAAATTTGTGAATTCCACCATAACAAAACACCTTTAAAATTCCATTTTACTCACGTAATCGGTAAGATTCAAGCAAAACAAATGCAAATTCACATCGAAATAAACAAGTTGTATGATCGCAAATAGAAACACCAGGAAAATAAAAAGGATTAGTAAAAGATGGATTTTTTGAGCGAACCTTCGGTTGAAGATGAGGAAGGATAAGAATGGATCCTCATTTTCTACACAAATAATTACTAGTGGAGATTTGCAAAAAAAAATCAACAACAATTGTGACAAGAGAGAGAGAGAGAGAGAGAGAGTCTCATTGTGTTGAGAGACAATGAGTAGGATTGCGACAGGAAACCAATTTATATAGCCAGAATCAATAATGATAAAGGGTGTGATGAAAATATTTTAACACACTTACCTTGTATTCGATTTTAGTAATCAAAAGTTGACCAATTTTTAAGTTGAGAGTGCTTAAGCCTTAAGCAAGCACTTACCTTATATTTGATGTTTGTTTTAAGAAAAAAAATCAATCTATTTACATGTTTTGAAATATTAGATAACAAGACTATCAAGCTACTGGCATATCAATAGGCTTTTAAAGTTATGACTAACGTGCTTCAAATTGATATGTTTTATGTTATTTTTGTTACATATGATTTGAAAAAATGTTTTTAGAACTAAAATGAAAAAAATTTTGCAATATTGAAATGCAACGGGCCTGTTGGAATTGAAATATATAGTTGACACTAATTAATTAGAATAACCATCATACTTATTCTATAAGTGGGAAGTTTCATAATTGAAAGTTAGATTATGATTATATCCTACCAAAGTTAATTGACTATTATAATTGTCATGGCCTGACTCATCGAGTCATGATGGCACCTACTATAACCCACCAACAGGTAAACAATCCCTTAACTCTAAATGAAAGGTAATGAGTACAAGGGTAGAACTTCAGTAGAAATAAAATTATAACAATAAAACAAGACAGAGGTGGAAGAAAACCAAAAAACTTTATACATGAAGAGAATCCCTCCCAGAACCTGAAAGTCACAAGTGTAGCGCTATCTAAAATGGAAGTACAAGTCCCAAAAGTGGACCACAAACAAGTCATCTCAAACGAAAAAGACTATATAAACATAAATATAAAAGGACACAGGCTAATCCAAAACGCCAAATGCTCACCCACATCTCCGATCTCAAAAGTTGCTGATGGCACAAAACATCACCATTGATAGTTGTTACTAGGACCAACATTAAAAAGCAGATGTAGAGTGTAGCATGAGTACCAAAATAAAGGTACTCAGTAGGAACCTGACAGTCAAGTATCCCAACTGGCACCTCTTCATAACTGAGACTATCCTTCACAACCACACTCTCTAATGGTACTACCGATGCCGGATCACCCACAAAATTCTTCAACAAGGAACTGTGAATGACTGGATAAACCCCTTCTAGTTCGGATGGAAACTCTAACTCATAAGCCATATTACCAACCCTTTTCAGGATTCTGTAAAGACCTACATATCTAGGACTGAGCTTCCCTTTCTTGCCAAATCTCATCATCCACTTCATAGGTGATACCTTTAGGAAAACCCAATCATCGATTTCAAACTTTAAGTCCATTCACCTCATATCTGCATTGGACTTCTGACGACTCTGAGTTCTGTTAGGCTATCTCTGATGAGCTGAACTTTCTCTCTAGCCTCATGAACTGAATATGGCCCAATCAATGCTGCTTCACCTACTTCAAACCAATCAATCGGGGACCTACAGCTACGCCCATATAGTACGTCATACGGGGTCATCTAAATACTGGAATGGAAGATATTATTATAGGCAAACTCCATGAGAGGTAGGTGATCATCCCAACTACCCTTAAAATTGATCACCCAAGCTCTCAAGATGTCCTATAAGGTATGAATGGTACATTTTTCCTGACCATCCATATGTGGATGAAATGTTGTACTGAGATTTACCTGAGTACCAAGACATTTCTGAAATGATTTCCATAAATGAGAGGTAAACTGAGGACCTCTATCTGAGATGATAGACAAAGGAACCCCATGCAACCTAACTATCTCATTGATGTAGAGTTTGGTGTAGTCCTCCACTGAATTTGTAGTCTTTGACAGGCAAGAAATGACTGGACTTAATAACTTTGTCCACTATCACCCAAATGGAGTCATGTTGTCTGCGAGTACGAGGTAAACCCATAATGAAGTCAATGTTTATCACTTCCCACTTCCATGTTAGAATGTTAATTTCTTGAGTCATACTTCCTGGTTTTTGATGTTCTACCTTAACCTGTTGACAATTAGGACACTTAGCCACGAAGTTTGTTATGTCCCTCTTCATGCCGCTCCACCAAAATACTTCATGTAACATGGTACATCTTAGTGGCACCTAGATGAATGGAATACATGGAGTTATGAGCTTCTGTAAGGATATGTTGCCTCAACTCACCCACTGTAGGAACACATAAGCGACCCTGGTAATAAAGCACACCATCTCCCCCTTGGGAGAAAACCTCAACTTTTGTTGATAAACTACACTTTACAACTGCAGTAATATAGGATCACTATCCTATTTTCCCTTAACCTCCGCTACCAATGAAGATTATGATCCATTCTGAACTATCACCCCACTATCTGATGTGTCCGTAAGGCAAACTCCTAAGTGAGCAAGCCGGTGAACATCTTTGGCTAGCTCTTTCCTTTTTTCCTCAACATGTGCTACACTACCCATGGACAACCTGCTTAGAGTATCAACCACTACATTGGCCTTACCTGGATAGTACAACACATTCATATCATAATCCTTGAGGAATTCAATCCATCTCCTCTGACGAAGATTCAACTTTTTCTGGGAGGACACATACTGGATGTTGTTATGATCTGTGAATATATCAACATGAACACCATACAAGTAGTGTCTCCAAATCTTTAGGCCAAATACTATGGATGCATGCTCGAGGTCATTAGTCGGGTAGTTCTTCTCATGAACCTTATGTTGTCTAGAAGCATAAGATATGACCTTACCTCGCTGCATCAACACACAACCTAGGTGGACCTTGGATGAATCACAATAAATCACATAACCTTCTGAACCATCTGGTAGAGTCAAGACCAGAGTTGTAATCAACCTAGTCTTGAATTCTGAGAAGCTTTTCTCACACTCATCTGACCACTGAATTTTGAACTTCTTCTGAGTCAACTTGGTCAATGGGAAGCTATAGATGAAAATCCTTCAATAAATCTCCTGCAATACCTGGCCAAACCCAAGAAACTTATGATATAAGTTGGGGAGGCGGGTCTGGGACAGTGCTGTACTGCCTCAATTTTATAAGAATCCACTCAGATCCCTTCGTTGGATACAACATGACCAACGAAAGTGACGGACTGTAACAAAAATTCATATTTGCTGAACTTAACGAATAACTGGCGATCATTTACAATTTGCAGAATAACTCACAGACGAGTCACATGCTCCTCCTTACTCTGAGAATAAATAAGGATATCATCAATAAAGACGATGACAAACAAGTTCAAATACTGTTTGAACACCCTCTTCATTAAATCCATGAAAGTTGCATGAGCATTTGTTAGTCCAAAAGACAAAACTACAATTCATAATGACCATACCGAGTTCTGAAAGCTGTCTTCGAAATGTCACTAGCTCTGACTCTGAGCTGGTGATAACCGGATCTGAGGTCTCTCTTAGAAAAGCAACTAGAACCCTAAAGTTGGTCGAACAATTCATCAATCCTGGGGATGAGATACTTATTCTTGATTGTTACTTGATTCAAATACCGATAGTTAATGCACATCCTGAGAGAACCATCATTTTTTTTCATGAACAACACTAGAGCACCCCAAGGAGAGATACTGGATCTGATGAGGCCCTTATCTAGAAGGTCTTTCAACTATTCCTTCAGTTTCTGAAGTTCGGCTAGAGCCATTCTATAAGGAGGAATTGAAATGGGATGGGTGTCTGGAAGGAGATCTATTCCGAAGTCGATTTTCCATTTCTAGAGGAACTCTAGGAAGATCTTCTAGAAACACTTCTGGAAACTCATTTACTACCAAAATTGACTCAAAAGTAGGTGGTTTCGGACTTTGAATCCTTAGCCCGAACAAGATGATAGATATACCCTTTGGAAATCATTTTTCAGGCCTTAAGGTAAGAGATAAATCGACCTATAGGCACTGAGCTACTACCCTTCCAATCTAAGACTGGCTCATTTGGAAACTGAAATTGAATGATCCTAGTTCTACAATCGACTGAGGCATAACAGGAATGTAACCAATCCATGCCTAGAATTTTATCAAAATCTACCATTTGTAACTCAACAATATCTGCTAAGGTGACTTTCTGAGAGACTGTGACATGGTAATTTATGTATACCCGTTTAGCTATAACTAGGTCACCAACTGGAGTAGGGACTGAGAAGTGTTCAGAGAGAGTGTTTGGACTGACACCGAAGTTTACTACTATATAAGGAGTTACAAATGATAGTGCAGCCCCTGGATCTAACAATGCATAAACATCTAAATGAACGACTCGTAACTTATCAGTGACCACATCAAGAGAATCTTCCTGGTCCTGGAGATCCTGGAGAGCATACAACCTGTTCTGGCACTGACCGCCTCTTGTACTAGAAGAAGCTCCCTGCTAAGTTAGGTGACATGCTGGTGCTACTAGAGCTGTAGACTGAGCCATATCGTTGTTACCTCATTTCCCCTACCTAGTAGAAGAGAAATCATTCAACCTATGGCCAGACTGACCACACCCAAAGCACCCTTCCTTGCCAACAAGGCACTCGCCCGGATGGTTCTTACCACACTTTGGACAAGTTGGGAAGGTCCTGTTACCTGAAGCATTCCCCTGAGACCTAGAGCTTGATGCCCTACTTTTCCGATCTTATCGAAACCTGGGGGATGGAGAACTAGCAGATGAAGGTGCTGGGGTTGTAGACCTCTGCTGAAATTAGGAGTGATTCCCACCGCCCGACTTTTATTGTGAGTTTGCATAGTTTTTGTTCTGGCCTTTTTGTTATCCTTAGCCAATTCCTTAAGCTTATCTCCCTTAATCTGTTGAGCATGAGTCATTAGTATGGAGATATACATATCCCTTAAAAGCATAGCATTCCTGCACTCAGTCTTTACCAGATCGGATACCCCAAACAAGAACTTACTCATTTGTGTCCTTAAATTGGCAACCTTGTGTGCAGCGTGCCCGGAGAGCTGGCTAAACTTCAACCCATACTCTTGGACCTACATTGACCCCTGCTTCAAGTTCATAGACTCTTGTGCCTTAGCTTCTCTCAATTCCCTTAGAAAGAACTTGTCAAGAAAAGCTAAAGTAAAATAATCCCAAGTCACAGTAGCTGCCTCTGCACCTCTATTATCTTTCTACTAAGTGAACCAGATATGAGCCACATCCTTAAGTTGGTAGGATGTCAAATCAACACTCTAAGTTCCAGTCACTTGCATTACTCCAAGAATTTTCTTAACCTCATCAATGAAGTTTTGTGGGTCCTCACCAACCTTCGACCCTAGAAACTCGAGCGAATTTATCCAAACAAAGTCTCGAACCCTAGCTGCAGTTGATCCATCATTTGTTTTAGTAGGAACTGGGACTTGCTGATTATTCTGATTGGCCACACTCTGAGCAAAGAGCTAGATCGCATTCCGAACTTCTGCATTCATAGCATTTCGTGCGTTAGCTCTACGAGGACGCATAACGACGGATTTGAAATGAGAAGTTGGATCATACCTACACACGATACGAATAGCAAGGAATGTGAAGTTTTTCTTAATACACTTCGTAGCCTCCCCTTAATAGATGTGGCATGCTTCACACCCATGAAAGTGACTCTACTTAATTCGGCTTTTAGACATCCTAGGACTCTTGAACCTAATGCTATGATACCAAGTTTGTCACACCCCGAGGCTACCCCTTTGACGTAACATGGGACCTAGGATCACGAATGACCCCAAGCTAACCCTATTTCTGGCATATATGAATAACTGAATAAAATATGTACCATGCGAAAGCTAAAACAATGGCTAACTAAAATGGGGAAAAATCTAACTAGTCTGAATATATAAAACATACTAAGAGTTTAGTGTTAACTGAAACAATCACCTAACAACTCAAGTTGAATCTAATAATATGTTTGAAAAGCCTAGAGTAGATTTGTTGGGACATTCCCCCATCTAAATCTAACAACCCGAAAACTGAATATAAATACTAAAATGAAAAGCATGTTTATTGTCCTCGAAGTATGAAGACTCACACTGAAGCTGCTAAAAGCGAATCGAGAATCGATCTAAGCGTGATCCAGATGCTAAGTACCTGAACCTACATCATGAAAGGATGTAGCGCAAAGTATGCGTCATTATTTGGAATGTACTGAGCATGCAACATATAGATACTAAGCTCAACAAATATATATAAGCTGAACAAAGCATAACTATTCAATGACATAAACTGAGCAAGAATGTAAATACTGAAACATCACTGAAAAGTTAAGCTGAATGCAAAGACCAAGTACTAATCATTACCATGACATGCGAAACTGAATGCTGCAGTATATACTGAAAACCTGGTCAAATACACTAGGAGTCTGACTGTGGGAGCTACTATTAACCGACATAAACCACGTGAGCTAAATGTTGAGTCTGATGTATACGCCCTATTGAGATGACCCAATATACTTGCTAGTGGTATAAAGGCATGGCTAGCGCGATCACTAAATCTAATGCCCAGAGGGGACTTATACTCATATGTGAGCATGTAGTTCTGGGACTATGGCGGTACGCTGAACCCTAGTCCAACTCGGTGCTAAGTCCGCTCCAAACTAAATAAGTATATGACACAAATGTAACTAAAATACTGAATAGCTCAAAATACTGACATGGAATCTGATAATGTAACATTTATATACTGATATTGTAACATTCGAAATCTGGAGCATGATTATCTGTTTAACTGACCT
This sequence comes from Solanum acaule, assembly GCA_036250505.1. Lineage (NCBI taxonomy): Eukaryota > Viridiplantae > Streptophyta > Magnoliopsida > Solanales > Solanaceae > Solanum > Solanum acaule. The sequence continues at coordinate 19,329 of JAJOOR010017353.1, forward strand.
ACCATGTATAATTTGTGAACTAACAGAATTTATACAAACTAGGGTTTCGAATTTCATACAAGGAATTAAGTGAACTTTGCAAGAAATAAGCTATTTCAATTTAGGATACTACAACAGCTAGATCACAGTAAATATCCAAGGGTTTAGAAACCCTAGGCCAAAACAAGATATGGAGAATCAAGGAACTGACTGAATTTCAGGGACATAGTGGATGAAAGGAACCCACTATTGAAATCCCACATACCTGGTGACGAAATCTACAGAGAAATCCTTTGATTTCGGGGCTAGAACTTGAAGAAAACCTTCTGCGTGTTCTTGAGAGGGCTGGAGTGACTCTCTTCTTCTTTTTTGTCTAATTTAGATGATTTTTGGAGAATAAAGGTTTTAGGTAGGTTTTGATAAGATTTAGGCTTAAACTGTTAAACCAACATAGTTTAAATATTCAATGCATAGGGGAAAAGACCAAAATGACCCTGACTTAAAAGCTGACGAGGCCCATCCATGGAGCCACTGACGAACCGTCGAAAGGACCACGACCTATCACATGGGTAATGGTTCTAGGCCAGTATCTACTGGTCCTAGGTACTCCCATCTACGGTCCGCTTCACGAACCGTATGAAGGACCATGGACTATGAAGGCCACCGTGGCTCTTCACTTGGGGCTGGGGTCTACTGGTTCGACTTGACAGACCAATCTACAAGCCGTGTGAAGTTCCATAGACCATCAAGTGGACCATGGTTCTTCCTTTGAGCCATGGTGGTTTCCCAAGCTGGGCTGGAATTTGAACCACGACGAGGGTTATAGGTCGTGGTCCTATTCACAGCTCGTGAACCCCTTTGTGGTTCTCTTTTTTCTATAGTTTAGTCAAAGCTGATTTATGAGGTGTTACACGTAATCGGCTTAGAACATGCACAAAAAAGGTGCAGAAAGTAGAAATGGTGAGTACGAAATCTATGTGATTCAGCAGAATTGTCAACTCACCTAAATATGAAGTGATGGCAAGAGTCGGTCCTAAACTGCCATGTTTGATAAGTACCACATATACTACTCCTTTCTAAGAGAACAAACCTAGACTAGTAGCTAATGTCAACAACATTATATGTATATTAAGTTTAGATAATCTGAGATCACAGTCAAGTCAAATTAAGAGTAAGAAAGTGTTACGATTTATGCAGTTTTGATTATTGACAAAGAAAGATGAAACACGTCAGTCAACATGGTCCAAAGGTACATTGTCATGAGTAGTTGAATTCGGGAAAATTTCAAAATAAATAAGGCAAGAGCGCAGAAATGAAGAAATGGATAATGTTAATTTCGTGATAAAACACAAGAAAACAAACAAGTGATGCATTGAAGAGAAAGAATCAATGAGTTTGATTTGAGGAGTCTAAAGAGGCAAGCAGTTTGAATTAAAGAAGGAAAATTGAAAGAACACACATGCAACTAGCACAATGAACTTGGAGAAACTTACCCTTCAAAAGGTAGTTTTTTTTCTCTTTCAACTCTAAGATCCTCTCGTCGATTCTATTCTTAATCACAAATCTCACAATCCTCTCCTCGATTGTATAGTTAGCTGAAGAAATACAAGCACACACCTGATTGGTTTATACTGCCCTATTCGATGGATTCTATCTTGGGCTTGCCTTTCCACAGCAGCATTCCACCAAGGATCCACCAAAACAACCTAACAAAGTGCAAGAGGAGAGTAAAACATCAAGGAAAGTAGTATGGGTCATTCAACGAAATATTATTAGTTCAAAATGTATCTATTCTTTAGGTGCATGGAGATGAAGTTAAAACATCCAAAACAAAAAAATAGTTTTAACCTGAAGAGATGATGGAATCCAACATAGATTCAAATCCCTTGGTATTTGACAAGAAATGAAGAATATTCATTGATAAAGAGAGGAAAGGAAATCCTTACGTGTGATGCCACTGTAAGATTCAGGGAAAGACCACCGGCTTTCAAGCTCATAAGAAATATAATGCAATCTGGATCATTGGTAAATCTTGTAATTGCAGAATCTCTTGTAGTGATAGTTATGGATCCATCTAATTGAACACAACTAATGCCCGACTGCCAAATGCACACAAGAAATGTTTTTTGTTGTGACTACTGATGGAAACAATAGGGGTAGATGTGAAGGAGATAACGAAGACATGTCTTACCTTCTGTAGAGAATAGTGTATCAGATCCAAAAACTATGTGAATTGGCTGAAGACTATTCCCTTTGCAGAACCATCTCTTTTAGTCATGAACCTTATATCTTCTCTATTGATCCAATAAAACAAGCAATGAGAATGCTATTATAAAGGATATAAATAAGATTGAGACCACACCAACGATTTATTATTCGACAATTAGTTTCCACTAAATTAAGTGGGGGTGGTATTTGATGCAACATTTTCAAACATAAAGCTAAGGTAAGATACGATGTAGTTATAATTGAAAAGTAATTGTTTACCAAAGCTTCTATTTTTGTGCTTGTCTGAAAATTATCAAGACAAATTTTGTTCAATATACTCGAGGACCTAAATCCTTTGATAGTTGCTTTAGTTTTCTGATCATTTTCCATGAAATCCACTGTAATTGATTTAAAACATAAAGGACTTGCAAAATACATGTGTGCAAGAATTAACCTGCAATAATTAAAAGAGTGGCACATTTTTATAGGAGAGTCCGTTTAAGTTTCAAATGACAACATAATAGCAATGAATTCATAGAATATTTCTTAGGTTGTCAATAGATGAGGTACGAGAATTTAAACCATCAAGTCCACAAGTTTAATGAAAGTCCTTTTAGTGTTATAAGGCATTCCTAAAATCATTTCTAGTAAAAAAAAAAAAGAGGTATTTCCTATGGTGCGGGAAAAGAATTTTTAGAAGACATCCTAGATGTATATGTGGAAAACTATGGCCACATTAAGATATGAAATATCCATCATATAGTATACGAAATATTAATGTAGTGTAAGTAGGAAATCCATCAAATTCAATTTTAGTGAAGTATCAAGTTTCGTGAGTGAGCTTATTCCTTTATTTTATACTTTCTATTTCTTTTCTTAGGGAAGTGGGAGAGTATGCAACTCACAATTGGATCTTCTACTGGATCGTGACATAAACCACATGGTTGTTCAACACAGACAACATTAGTTGTTCTTCCACTTCTAGCCAAAGAAGAACTTGAGCATTCCACAAGATAAGGATGATCAACTGCATGTAGTCAGATAAAAGATAAAATCAAACAAATATAAGAAAAGGTTTTCTAGTTATTTCTTTTGAGGTAGAATCATTCATAGATCATAGAAAGTCAATTAAATTGCTTGCTTTAGTAAAAGAAGTCTGAACTATTTTTTTTAGGCTCAAGGGAGGATATATAAGGAAAAAGCAAGCCAAGAAATTACTAAAGGAATTATTATCTCCAAGTTCTAAAATACTGAAAGATTTAACCCATTAACAACATTAAATATTTCATCTCCATGATCTAGTGATTTTACCACAATTGGTGTTGAAGTATTGAAATATTTCTATTTAAGAAAAAAAAAATTACATTGGATCTGATCCATACTTTGAAGGTTAACAATGAACCTATAACAAAGAATTTTATTCACGGTGAAAACCAAATACAAGAAGGTACCAATACATTATTAAGAATAATTCAGTTTTAATGCCTGATATCCATACCTATCCCATGCGTGTGAGTAGATTAAAAATGTTAGCATAGTTATTCATCAACATACCCGCTTGAATGTATTTGTACCAAAATATGTCAGGATGAAACAATATAGTGATAAGAAAATGAATAATACACCGCTTATTTTGACTCTCATTATTTACTTTTTCACAAGGTGAAATAGCTAGTGTCGATTATTTTACACGAAAAACCGTGTAAGGTGGTCATTATATAGGATTTCCAAGAAAGGAACGTCTGTATGTTTTAAGGATAACTTAACACATAGCAATTCGATGAAATATATACCATGCAAAATCAGTTAATTAAAAGACCAGACAAAAATAATACACAAGAAAAAGACCATGAGTTGTACCATTAAACAAATTCAATAAGAACATCACCATGAGTAGCGAATGGAGAGCAAAAAAAAAAGGCAAAGATTACTTTCAAACAAGCAAGGGTCTAGTTTCATAATTATTGACAAAAATATATTACACACGTATTCAATTGTGCCCGATTTTCATCTCACAGTGATCTGTAGTAGTCTTCTTCTTTAACATCGAAACAATTTTTGCGCAAGGTAACCTCAAGAAAAAAGTAAGTAACATTCTATAGAGGAGAGAAAACAATTAATAACTCTGGCACTATGTTAATGTGAAAAAAAACTTACGATCCTTGGAGGAAGTCCAAGATCAACAGCCCTTCCTTTTTTAGTACGCCTTAGCATTATAGTTTTTAAAATTTTGTGTTTCAACAAAACCATCGCATCTCTACCAAACCCATGATTCCCTTGAAATTGTATGGGTGAGGCAATATACTAGAACATAAGATGTATCAACGTCTCTGTGTCAGCAACAATATTGTTTATCACAAATAACAAAAGGCATCAAAATAAGTATAGCAATTTGATAACTTACTCTATTCCACCAGCAAAAGTGTCGAAAAGATTAGTGGTGGCAATGTGGACATTCGAATGAGCTAAAATAAATACAAACACAAAAGGGAGCAAATAAGAGATTTCAAAAAAGTGAAAAATAAAAAGATGCTCATGGAAGAAAGATTTCAACTGTCAGTGAAACAGTAACAACTAAATCTCTAGTGAAATGTGAACAAATATAACATAGTAAAATTAAAACAAATCCTCAGCTATATGTTTCTCTATCTAACCAAGTTAGGTGCAAAGATAAAAAAGAAACTTTTAAGTCTACCTATTGTCGAGAGCTCTGCAATCACAATCTTCGCAGAAGTAGTACGAGTAAGGAATAATTTGCAAGAAACAGACATGTCCAGAAGTAAGGATGTATTTAGTTCTGAGAATAATGAAGATGTGAATTATGTTAGCCACAAAAGAACATTAATCACAAAAAACATACAAGTGCCTACAGCTCTCCTACACGGTTCTGTTGGGGAGTTCCACTTAAGGCCCACTTATAAGAAGAATAGCTCTTGTAGTGTTGCTGCGTATATTTTTCACACAATGGGCATGTGCATCAAAAGTGCAATCCATTAGAAAACAGTGGATGAACGGTTTGTCCAACAAAACCTACAAATGTGAACTTTTAATAGACTATTATGTGATAGCAGGGTGGTTGGTCATGTTTATACAACCTTACCCCTGCCTTGTGAAGGTAGAGAGGTTTATTTAGGTAGACCTTCAGCTTAAGTAAAGCATATCAAGAAAAACCAATTATGTGGGTCTAGTTATGCAATGATCATCTCATCCAAAATAATACGATTCCAATTCATAGAGTGCAAAATCATGATATTTTTCCTGTACTCAGTCTCCACTATTGAGTAGGTAGTGATAACAAAATCATATTCCGTGAACCTGCCAATATTTTTCTACCTGTTGGCACCATGATATACAAGAATTGTGTTGCTTCCTTTTGTGGTGAAGCGGTCAATCTCGTTGACCCACTCAATCACAGCGACAACTCGACATATAACAAGGGTTCCTTTCACTACTGGAAGAATATAAGGAGCAGGTGAGAGCAAATCGGAATCTGAAATTGCTTTCCCTATTTCACATTTAGCAAGCACAAGAGCTATGGCTTGAACAGTCTTCCCCATCCCCATATCAACAGCAAGAATACTGCCTCTAGCTATCGATTCTTGTTGCTTCAAAGCCCAAGCCAACCACTCTTTCTGGTATCTTAGCAAGGGTATGATCAAATCAGATGGTTGCTCAGCAGTTTCAGTCATAAACTCATTCTGACTGTAGAACTACAGATAAAGTGTGTGGTTTTCTTCCATCCACCTATCGTTCTCTTCTTTCCATATATGCCACATCAATACATGGTCATCGCCATTTCCTACATCATTCATTACACCATCTTCTTCTACCTGCTCTTCTTTTATTTTAATACTCCATTCGCCATATGTTCTATTAGATCTCCTTCCTTTTGTTATATTGGGCCAAACTGCTTCCGCAGTTAAATCAGTATCAACAAATCCACTAGCTTGGGCTTCATTCAACAAATTATTAGTTCATCTGCATAGATGATTAAACCAACAATCACATAATTAATCATGTACATAAACTATTCAATGCATATTAATATTGACATGAAAAATAAATGTTATATGGAATACCTTTGTCGATGCTCCCAATGTATTTAGAATCAAAGGATATAAAAATATTGACATCCTCATTTACATTTATCTACAACATATAGTGGATATAGATATGTATGACACATGCCATCTCAAAGAAATACTTCATCACACACAAAAAAAAAAAATGAAAAGGACATTTTTTTACACCAAATTGGCCCACTAGTTTCTAAGGATGGGAACAAACTCGCAATATGCCTATTAGGAAATATCATATTCTCCGATAATACTCACAAATCTTATTTAATTATCCTCCTGTTTTTCCTTTCTATTTATAAAAGTTTTGTCCCCGATACTAGAAAAAGTTTTAAACTTTATATTTTCTTTATACTAGTATTTATCGTTCTCTTTTTTTGTTGTTTAATTTCTTTATGGTTGATGAGTAAAGTCAAACCATCATTCCATTTTAATTGATCTTATATTGGTGTTCGATTCATCTTAAACCTAGCTAATAAGAGGGAAGAGTGTCCATGGTCATATAAAGTGCTCCATACATCTCTTAAAGGGCTAATGTGGGACTCTAATCATTAATAATATCAGTTCAATCAATCAACCCATTTATTCCTTAATAAAAACAAATAATAAGTGACAAACATTTTCTATTTGTGCTATAGTGTTGCGCACACCTTGACTATCTCTCGACACCTGTTATTTCCAATCAATACAAGTACCAACAAATTCTATCATGAGATTTGGGAATAATTCAGTTAATCTAATTTCATTTAATATTTGAACCAAGGATGTCACTCCTTTGACTGCTAAATCATCCCACTATGGGTTGGATAAATGAACTTCTTGCAAGGAAGTCACTTTTATGATTCTTTAATACTTTTTTTTCTAGAAAAACATTTTTTTGACAGAATAAAACTTGAAAAATTTGTGAATTCCACCATAACAAAACACCTTAAAAAATCCATTTTACTCACGTAATCGGTAAGACTAAAGAAAAACAAATTGCAATTCACAGCAAAATAAACTAGTTGTATGATCGCAAATATAAACACCAGGAAAATAAAAAGGATTAGTAAACGAAGGATTTTTCGAGTGAACCTTCGGTTGAAGATGAGGAAGGATGAGAATGGATCCTCATTTTCTACACTAATAATTACTTGTGGAGATTTGCAGAAAAAAATAAACAGCAATTGTGACGAGAGAGAGAGAGTCTCAGTGTGTTAAGAGACAATGAGTAGGAAACCAATTTATATGGCCAGAATCAATAAAGATAAAGGGTGTGATGAAAATATTTTAACACACTTACCTTGTATTGGATTTTAGTAATCAAAAGTTGACCAATTTTTAAGTTGAGAGTGCTTAAGCCTTAAGCAAGCACTTGCCTTATATTTGATGTTTGTTTTAAGAAAAACAAATTAATCTATTTACAAGTTTTGAAATATTAGATAACAAGACTATCATGCTACTGGCATATCAATAGGCTTTTAAAGTTATGACTAGCATGCTCCAAATTGATATGTTTTATGTTATTGTTGTTACATATGACTTGAAAAAATGTTTTTAGAACTAAAATGAAATATTCATTGCAATATTGAAATGCAACGGGCCTGTCGGAATTGAAATATATAGTTGACACTAATTAATTAGAATAACCCTCATACTTATTCTATAAGTGGGAAGTTTCATATTTGAAAGTTAGATTACAATTATATCCTTCCAAAGTTAATTGACTATTATAATTGTCATGGCCTGACTCCTCGAGTCACGATGACACCTACTATAACCCACCAGCAGGTAAACCAACCCTTAACTCAGAATGAAAGGTAATGAGTACAAGGGTAGAACTTCAGTAGAAATAAAATTATAACAATAAAACAAGACAGAGGCGGAAGAAAAAAAAACTTTATACATGAAGAGAATCCCTCCCAGAACCTGGAAGTCACAAGTGTAGCGCTATCTAAAATGGAAGTACAAGTCCCAAAAGTGGACCACAGACAAGTCATCTCAAAGGAAAAAGACTATAAACATAAATACAGAAGGAGACCGGCTGATCCAAGACGCCAAGTGCTCACCCACATCTCTGATCTCAAAAGCTGTTGAAGATGACACAAAAAATCTCCACTGATAGTTATTACTAGGACCAGCATTACAAATCAGATGTAGAGTGTAGCATAAGTACTAAAATAAGTGTACTCAATAGGCATCAATGGCCAACTTAGCAAGAAAGGTAAAGACAATAAGAAAAGATAGAATCTAGACACAATAGAGGTCCAAATGGATATGAAAGAAAGCACACGAGCATACCGAAAGTAAATCTAAGTACATCTAAACTAAACCTAATTGAACCCCATAAGCCTAGAAGATACACTTGGGCACAAATTTGAATAAAACTCAAATGAACCCCCATAAGCCCGATAGGTACACAGAATAACTAAGTCTACTAAGAGAAGAGTACCACGAAGAGAAAGTTGGGCTCCCATCCTAAGTAACCACAATACCCAACAATCCAGTCAACTCCCAGCCCAGCTAGTAAAAGTGAAAACCAATCTAGGCCACCCAGCCAGTCCACTCCCATCCTAGCTAGCAAGAGTGACCTGGGGCATATCGACCCCGAAGAGGATCGCATATATTAAGGCCAGCCAGTCCACTCCCAAGGGTGTAAGCCACCCAGTTAATAAGAGTGATCTAGGGGCATGTTGACTCTAAACAAGATCTCAAATATCAATGCCAAGTCACCGGAACAACGTCCACTCACAAAGAATCAATAGAAGGCTTCAAGCCTAGAACAATCCAATCCCAAGTCGCCGCAAAAGCACAAAACCTATGGTAACACATCACAACCACAAAAATAAAGGGAGAGGACAGAAGATCTATAAAGCTATGAAATCACCTAAATAAGGCTCATACTATCAAACTCAAGTCTGTTACTCCAATCTATAAGGATCTAGTTTATCTGAAATGACGTCGAAGACAAAAAAATGTTACAAGGATAAAAAAATCTAAGTTAACACTAACCTAATCATAGACTAAGGTCGACCATGCTCATTACCGATAAAAAGTGTAATTAATACACAACAACACGCAACAACACCCATAAACCCCAACTAGCATGGTACTAAACCCGAAACAATGTCGAACAATCCTACAACATTGTATCTAGGAAGAAAATAATAATAATAACTAGGTACCCACCCCCAATTCACTCTACTCAGCTTGCATTTATGTATTCAATCTAAATCTAAATAGAAAGGAACTTGTATCCTACCTGTAGATCGACCGCCCGTGCTCCAAATTTCACGGCCAGAGTCTTTCCTTTCTGAAGGGACTCTGAACATTTCCACGCTATCAAACATAGAATCACAACGTCAATATGGCCGTTGATACGCTCAAATTACACCTCCCTAAACAAGTATAAGTGATCATTGTCAAATAAAGAACCTAATTTGTAGGTTGGGGTCGATCTCACGAGGAATATGGTCTAGACTTAAGCTTACTCACTATTATATCTGTTTAGTCAAACTATTTCCGAAGCAATTAAACTAAAGGGAGGGGGGGTTTGTAAGCAAATAACATATTGTTGATTATAAGTAACAAGTAGACAAGACAAGATTCAACTTTGTTGTTATCAATATTAGAGAGAAACTAGGCGTATGTGTTCCCCATGAGCTCTTAACGCAGTAATCCTAATAATAGTATTCCGTTCCTAGTGTTTTACATGCAAAGTTGGCAAGTTATGTATCCCTAAGTGATTTGTCACGCCCCAATCTACCCCCGAGGCGCGGACACGGGACCTAGGAACACAAGTGATCCCAAGCTAACCCTGCTGGCATGATCAAAAGCATACTAAATATAATAAACTGATGCGGAAGCTAAATCATAAATAAAATGAAAAGATGGGGAATACCCATATACTATAACTGAGATAAATGAAAACTGATGAGTTTAATACAAAGAAGATATTAACTCAATACTAAGCTGAATCTAAC
>JAJOOR010017354.1:0-36674 GCA_036250505.1 Solanum acaule
CATTCCCCCCCCCCCCCCCTCCCCCAAACCCCAAATTACCCTAATTTAAGAACCATTCTCTCAAGAATCTAAAAGAAGATCAAATATCCTGTCCGAAACATTTCTCTCTCTAGAACTTCAAGAAGAAGAAGGGTTCAACCTAGGTTTTCAAGGTAAGCCTCCATTTTCACCATTGAGGATAAGCATTTGGATTTGAGGTATGATAGTTTTCATCCATAGATTCCTTCCATCCATGGAGTTCCAAAATTCTCCTATTTTCAAAGTTAGAAATCTCCAATTAAGTTAGGATTTTCTTCAATTGCCATGGAGTTCTCTTGATTATTGATTTAAATGATTGAATTATGATGTCTTATGCATGAATTTATAAGTTACTGTGATTTTATGATGATTATCCTATGAACCCATGTAAACCCCCATGTTTTCTAAATTATGATCATATGATGTGGGTTTCTGATTATGAAAGAACAGTTTTATGACATCAAACTTGAAGTGATAGAATCACATGAATTTATGAGGAAATCCATATCTAATCCTTGTTTCGTAGATGTTGTTTTTGAAAATGGGTTTTGAACCTTGAAAGGTGAATTATGAAATTATTCATGACCTTATGAAATCTATGTAAAGGTTATAAGGATGCTTTGTGTGTAAAGTATCAAGAATGATGTTGTTGTTGTGTTGTTGAAAGGATTTTCTCATAAACACACGAAAGTATGATTGTGAGAGGTTTTCTCACATAGTAAGGACTCTAAGGTTGAAAGGTCTTCTCACCTAATTGAATCAATGATAAGGAGCTATTCTAATGAAACATAGCTTGGATTGGTTATTGAATGATACCTTTCTATTGTAGACACGTAAATTTTTATCGAACATAAGGTTTTACACCACTTTTTATTACTTATATATTTTATCCTAGGTCTACTTTAAATATTTTATTTTTCATCATATTTTAGTAAGTTATTTTTTGGAAACTACAAAAAATATATGTTTTGTCTTAATTTAAATTTTAATAAATAAGGTAGTATTTCTTAATTATATTTTTAGACTAGCTATTTAACTTTTCTTATATTTTATTAGTTCAAAATAATTAATTAATATTTTTATCATGATAATTTTTATATATATATATTTAATCTAAAAATAATAATAACCTAAACTACCCCATTACCCCAACCCACCTACACCTACCCCATTACCCACTTACATTTTTCCCACTACCTGCACTCCTCACACCACTACCCCTACATACTACACACCCTATAGCAGCAACACACACACATACAGAGGAGCAAGAGAAAGAAAAAGAAAAAAAAACAAAACATTTTTTCAGTCTTTTTTTAAAACCATCAACATTCTGCAACAAAAGCAAACACAACAGGCATACTCACTTACAACACTACATGCATACTCACTTACATTCACCAAACAAAAGCCTACCAAAAATTATACATATAGTAAAAAATAGCATAACACCATTACCCACAGTACACGCAACACACACCAACACAAACAAAAAAAAAACAAAAAATAATAAATAACGCAATAAAATTTGAGTTGGAGGTTTATATTCGTGGTTCCGATCGTGGTCTTTTTTTTGTGAATTAATTTTCACAAGAGGTAACACCTAATCCTTTTTATATAGTTTAATGTCTTGATTATACAAGCATCAGTTGCAATATATTGAAATAGTTAAATCTTATATGTGTTTAAACCATTAATATTCATTGATGTTATAATAGGAAGTATGTTCAAATCTTTTATATCAACTTTATATTTAGATCTGTTATATCATTAGACTTAGTGCGAAATTGTTATAACAAAACATAGTTTATTTCATGTTTAAACAATCCATGATTTATTTCATCTATTCTTTTTTATATATTTTGATTCTCTTATGATGATACATGTATTTATTGTTTAACAAACTGAAATGATGGGAATAATTAATAACAAATATTTATTATGTAAAATATTAATTTTAATTAGTAAGTTTTATTTTCATTTTAATAACTAAAATAAAGAAAAATAAATAATTTTAGGTACCCATAATTCCTTACATGTTTATACTAATGTAACATGTTTAAAATTTGTATGGGAATGTGTATTATTTTTACTTTGTGTTCTTAGTAATATTGTGTTCATTCTTTTTTTTTTTTAGAAAAACATAAAAATAAAACTAAGATAACATGTAATTTAGACTGATAATAATAATAAGCAAATATTAAGATCTAAAGAGCATTAAAATACTTTTAGTCTTGAAATACGAATAAATAAATAATTTGTGGTAAGGTTGGAAAGCGCTGCTACCAGTATGCCATACACTAATATAACTAGAAAGTTTAAAATAAATCAAATCAAGCGGGACATAAGTAAATTTATTAAGCTAATAAATATAATGTATCCAAAGTTAAGTCACTACAGATAAATGGCAATAAAGCGACCGTGCTAGAACCACAGGACTCGAGGGAAGACTCACACCTCCCTCTCGGTCAATAGAATTTTTTTTTCGGATTTCTAGTTCACAGACCAATAAAAATAGAGTCAATTTCCTTTTGAATAGGAATTCAAATAAGGTGACTTGAAACACCAAAATTCAAATCCAAGTGGCGACTCTGAAATAATTGTTTTTTTTCAAAATATCACTTAAATTGGAAGAAATCTTTCTTTTTCAAAACATTCATATTGCTTGAGAAAAAATAGAGGTATGATAAATGGTGACTCCGTCGGGAATAACCAGAATTCAAGCTTGTAAATATTAACTTGTATGTGACTTTATTATTTAGTTATTTATTTTTATTGCTTTTGGATATTGTATTTGTTGGCCTAATGTGCTATTTTCTCATTTATTTACTGCTTTGATATTTAGTGAATTGTAATATACACTTTCTTCTCTCACACACCCATATGAGTCTTCTAAGATACTTTATTTGGAGATGCGATTACGCTCCCGAGCCAAGAGATACCAGAGATGCGGCAACGCTCCCGAGCCAAGAGATACCAGAGATGCGGCAACGCTCCCGAGCCAAGAGATACCAGAGATGCGGCAACGCTCCCGAGCCAAGAGATACCAAAGATGCGGCAACGCTCCTGAGAAGAATTCTATAGTAACAAATGTCTTTGGATGGGAAGGGCCAACAATGAGGCCGGAAGCCCTGGTACCGATAAGATGTCCTTTCCCGACTCGAGTTTTCTGCTCGGTTTACAGCTAGTCTAGACACATGTCTCACTAGATTGTTAAACTTAGTTAAACAAGCCTCAATAATGATTATCTCTAATAGGATCCTCTTTATCTACATCATGCACATTTTATTTGAATTAATGGAGCTCGACACATGGGTCGAGTCCGTCTAGGACAAAAGCTTTTCTTAAGACTCACATGTTCTTAACTATGTGCTACTTATTACATTAGCTAGAAGACTTTATTTTAATATCTTCATTAAATATCTATTATTATTCGGTCAATCTCAAATAGTCCAGTCCTTGCATATTTGCAACAAGAAATTTGAAATAAAAGAATTTTTTCAATAAGTTAAACATATTTACAAAAATTTACACGAACTACGCACACCTGATTCTCATCTCAATGAGATACGTAGCAACCCTCTTTTGGTTCGGTGATCTTTATTCAAAAAAAAAATTAAAAATTCTTCTTAAATATTTCAAAAAATTAAGAAACTTTGATCTTTATTCAACAATTTTTTTTCTCTACTTACCAAAAACAAAAACTATATATATTTTTTGTTTTATTTTTTAGTTCAGGAAGTTCAAGATAAAAATTAGAATTTTTTTAAAAAAAATTCTTTAAGTAATTCAAAAAAGGGATTTTATCTCAAAATTCTAAAAAAAAATCTTTGTTATTTAGTTTTAGTAAAAAAAAATATATGCAAAGATCTTATTCATGTTCTCAATCGTGTTACACTCGCAATCTCTAACAAATTTGATCAATGTATTATCAAATCATTCTTTAAAAGAATAATAAATAGACAAATTATAATAAAGAAATGGAAATAGTTGAGCAAGACAGGATTAAATATTGGACTTTCTAAAACTCACTCTATAAAACGACTTGTGAAAAAGGTCTTAACCCTAACAAGTTTTATTATACATGCACACAGTTAACTTAAAGGTGATTTTTTTGTGGTTAAGCTGACATCTCATCCCTACTATACAAGGTCAAAAGGGAAAAATAAAATGACCCGTAAAGACAAAAATGAGGTAAAATATCAGATGGTTTCACTTGAAACAGTGTCAATAGAAGAAGTTAGGATGCTATGACATCAAATGGCAGAAATGTACAAAGCTTGGATGAGTGGACAAGCTCCCCCGTTTTCAATCCGTTATCTAAATACAAATATGCTACCCTCTATCCAAGTGTCGACAAGTGATCCAATTTACCTACCTGGATTTGGCCCCTATGCTAACACATCCAATGCTGTTGGAACTTGCACGGTGCACCCTTTGAGTACGCCTATGATGAGTAATCCACTCTTCATGCCATGAAAATTTGGATCCAATCTATTTAGATTTTCATACATACATCTCTTGTCAATTAAATTTTGGTGACATGATATACATGAAAATTTGGTCAAATGAAATCATATCTAGTCATGGAATGAATACACCAAAGAAGTTGAAAAAAATATATTCGAAGAAATGAATAAACAACTTATACATTTTGACACTTTCTTTGTTGTCAAAGGAGGTTAAAAGGGAAAGTTTCATTCAAATTTCAATGTCATTCATTGTGAAGAAGATATTAATCAAATGGAAATTTATAATAGACAAACATGGAAAAAAATTTATAGACATATCTATCAATACATACATTGCAAAGAGATATTGTATTATTTCCACTTCACATCTTAAAGGACATGCTTGTAATTGACATTTTTAATAATTGGTGACGAAGGCATTTTATTCTATTATCCGAACACCGTATAATTCGTTGCTACACCTTTTGAGAATTAACTTTATTTTCTTTCATACCCCTCTTTTGGAATCAAAATACAGTTAAAAAGATGGAAGAAAAAAAAGAATCACAAATTCAAAAGGAAAGAAAAAGTCACAAAAAAAGAGTCAAGATAAAGAAAACGAGTCCCAAAAAATTGAAAAAAAATCAATAACAACAATAGAACAAGCTTCCTGAATTACGTTTGACCTGATTTTTGCTTTGACAAAATACATAGGCAGTCTTATTTTAAGGTTCGGTCCAACCAAGAGAAGAAATCTAAAAGGTCCACATTACAAAAACTGGGGCAAAAATAATAATAATAATAATAATAATATTAATATAAATATTAATTATTATTATAATAATAATAATTATTTTTTTTTGAAAAATAGAGTCGATTCCAAAAGTTATAAGTCTTAACCATGTTACAAGTATTATATTTGAGCTTTTATCCTTTCTCTGTAACTCTATCCAAAAGCCACATTACAATCCAAATAAAGACCTTCTGATCAATTTTATTAAGAATGACAAGTCAAGAAAGCTTTTAGTGTTGATCATCATATAAGGAAAAAAGTCATGTCCCTTGCATAAGGAGTGGAAAACGAGCGAATCTTATCGATGAAGATCCTCCAAAGAACTATAAGGCATCATTTGTGTTGAAAGAAAGTGAAATATGAGACAGTCTTATTGGTGAAAACCCTCAGGGCACTATAAGACGATGCTGAGTGAGAGACATACAAAATGAGTGAGATGGTTGGTGAAAAACCTTTCAAGGCACTACAAGTCGAATGTTAGGCATGAATCTAGTGCAAAAGTGGAATTATAAAAGTCTGAAGGCTGAAAATTTGACAAAGATAAAGTTTAGATTGATTGGAAAGATCAAGCCATTTAATCTCACATGCATATCATGATCGTTAGAATTGACCACCACTCTCAAATGAGTCCCTTTTTATTTTCATTTTTATTTTCTCTCAAAAGGGTCAAACATTTTTTTCTTATTTTGTATTGCTCAGTTTGGTTTGCATTTCTTCCTTCAGTTATTCTTCATTAAAGCAAGCAGAAAATGATTTCAAAACTACTACCATATCTTCAATTGCACAAAGTAAAGTTTGTTCAGCACATCAAATGTGACATGATTAAAAAAATAGTGTTATGCATAGTAACTTGTCAATAATTGACAAATTTTGATAATTTATATGAATGCAAGATTCATTGATTGTTGGAGGGTGGAAACAATATGACAAATCTAAAGTTTGAGGTTTTGAACAACTAGATATGTTTTCAAGATTATCAAGGTGAGCTGACTAGCTAATGAAAGCAGTCTATCTCAAGCTGAGACTAGCTTCAAACATGGCAACAATAGGAGCGATCATGCTCAAAGAATATGCCACAAATCGACCGCCATTTAAAAAAAAACCAAAAATTTTCTTTTTTTCTTTTTCTAAAACAGAGAAATGTTATCGACATAAATGATATCTTGAAGACTCAAATTTGTAAACATTATTGCAACAAAAAGAAAATATAAAAATTTACAGCCATTGTTTTTCCTAGGATAAACATTTCCTAGTGTGAGATATTTATTTCTCATTTTCTCCTAGGATAAACAGTTCCTAGTCGAAAATCGTTAATATTATTTTTTTCTCATAGAATATTCATTTTCTAGTCTGAGACAGTTATTTTTCATTTTTCTCCTAGGATAAATATTTTATAATCTAAGGCATTTAAAAACAAAAAATAAAATGTCACGCCCCGAGCCTACACCCTGCATGCGACTGACACTCGAGAACCATTACTGGTCCAAGAGAACCCTTGGTTTGGCTTAACTCTCAACGGAAGACTTATTCAACATAAGAAAACTTTAAAAGTAAAGATTTAACTCAAATAACTAACTCAGAATATTTAAACAAATATTCACTAGCCAAAGCGGCAACTCAAGTCTTAGACATCAATAACTGAATTGAACAAGACTCATGAGCTACTGCTTATCTATCTATGTAGCCTCTAGTACTATGAGGGATGTCGGGATAGGACCCCCGATCATCCTAACAAGATAGGCATAACTAAAAAGTAAAGAAGAGATCCTCCGGAAGCAAGGAGGCTCACCAATCAACTCTTGAACTCAACTGGATCAACGAAGCGCTGGATACTGATCGTGGTTACTTGTATCTACATCATAAAAGATGCAGGCCAAATGGTATCAGTACATGAAATGTACGATCGTGTGAGGGAAAATCTAAACAAGACATAAGCTTGAACTGGAACTGAAAGAACTACTTACCTCATGTCAACTCGACTCAGGGATACTCAACTCATTTCAATATAAAGAAGTAGTAAAGAATGTAGTATAAAGAAAAGCTTTACAAACATGTAGATAACAACTCAATGTATTTGTAAATACACTATACTCAGTTTGTATGCAAGGATACAAAATAAATTATGTTTGTATATGAAAATACAAAATATCTATGTGTATATAAGAATCCAAAATATCTCTGTGTATATAAGAATATAAAATATCTTTGTGGAGTTTCTCTAACCGACAACCATCACAATGAGCTATGTGATGATATAACATCTAGCCTACGCTACCTAAACTGTCCTATAGTTTGCCGGGGTATAAGACCTACTACTATGTGGATCCACTGGTCTTTGCTAAAATTATTAAGGAAGCATCTAAAAAGTATAACATTTTCTGCCCACGTTGGCTACATGGTTTATGAGGACTTTAAGTTATCTGATACTCATCCCCATATTGATGCTCAATACTACTCCCAAAATGTACCTAGCTCATATGTTTATAAACATAACTCTTTCTGTGGTTTGAGATTATTATTAAAAAATATTTCTCGTAAAAGAGATAGCACTCAAAACTGCTCAAAAACTCTTTTGGAAATCGGTGTTTCCTCTCATCTTAAATGTTAAAACATTTACTTCTTGGGAATACTTAATTCCCATATATCATTTAACGAAAAGAACACAACTCTACTCTTTCTCAAATTCAAGTGCTCAAGTCTTAAAACAAGTGTAAAAACAATGTAGAAGACTTAATAAAATGACTCGGAAGAACTCTCAAGACTTGACTCTTAGTTCTACCTTGAATTTGAATTATGGATTCAAGGGTTATGACCTCATTTTATGGATTATGTTATGATGTTTAGATGTACCTTATAGTGTAGAATTCAATTGGAAAACATAGGTACGATTCGAGGGATCTCATACGAAAAAAGGGACAAAAAAGTAGGGGACATGGCAACCCTGGCGTAGGGCGCCAGACCCTAAGCTACAGAAGGGGATTTGGGGAGCACTGAGTGGCTCAGCACCCCAGGAGAGAAACTACATAACCTATTTTTTGGCGCACTACTGGCGCGGCGCGCAACCCTCAACCCTGATTTTTTCAATGAATTTTCTTACTCGTTTTCTAACCCTAATTCACCTAGAATCGAATGATTTCTTCCCTAATAACTTAGATTCGAATACCCAACCAAAGTTCACAAGAATCTACTCAAAAACAACTCTTAAACTCCAACAATTATCTCAGGAAATCATCAAAACCACCCTAATTCATTAACAGAAACACTACTTCAAAAAACTAATCAAGAACTCAAATTCTTCAACTTCAAGAATCAAACATCACTAAAAATAACATGATTGGCGTGTGTGTCAATGAACCCAACACTATGAGAAATCACATACCTCTTAGAACCGAATCCGTAGCGAAATTCCGCAACAAAACTTCAAGAACTCCACCAACACCTTGACTTTTATCCTGTTTATCTTCTTCTTGAACTACTCTCAAAACCCTAGCGTAAATTAGGATTTACAAAACTGAACCAAATCAGTTTAGAACCCTAGACATTACAAAAATTTGTTTTAATCTGATTGGGTAAGGAAAGGAATAGAATAACCCTCCCAAATCCAGGTAACTTTCATTAACTATACATGCAAATTTTTAAATGACCATATCTCCCTCATCCAAACTCAAAAATTAGCAAACTCGGTGGTGTTGGAAAGAGGATTCCAAGATTTTTTGTTTGATATCTTATGGGCCACCTAATTCATCTTGTACTGAAAGTATTGGTTGTTTGAAGTTGACGCAAACTCATACTTAACATAACTTGCCAAAACATTCAATTTGACTATTTCCAACTTTGTTCTTTCTATGTTCAGCTCTTTTCTAAGAGGGGATGTTACAATATCTCCCCCTTGGGAATATTCGTCCTTGAATGAGATTACTCTAGGTAGAACTAAGGTGTAACCTTCAATACCCAATTAAAACATCCAACATGCAATTTATCGCAACAAACTATATCAATTAAAAAAGTGTTTTTCAGGAAATATTACCTTGGTCTGAAATTTTTCCGGAAATAAAGAGATGTGGGTATCTCTCCTTCATATCTTCCTCAGCCTCCCAAGTAGCTTCCTCAATAAACTAATTCCTCTATAAGGCCTTCACTAATTCTACCTCCTTGGTTCTAAACTTGCGAACCTGACGATCTAAAATCTTAACGGGAATCTCCTCATAAGATAGACTATCCTTAATACCAATATTTTGATTCGGTATAATGAGTGAACGATTGGCCATATATTTCTTCAACATTGAAATATGGAATACCAGCTGGATAGCTACTAACTCTTGCGGTAGCTACAACTCATAGGCTACACTACCAAACCTCTTGGATATTATGTAAGGACCAATATACAGGGGACTAAGCTTTCCCTTCTTACCAAATCTCATAACACCCTTCATGGATGAAACCTTCAAGTATACCCAATCATCTACTTCAAACTCTAAGTCTCTTCTCCTAACATCACTATAGGATTTCGGACGACTCTGCATTGTTTTCAACCTCTCTTCAATAATTTTAACTTTCTCCATAGCTTGATTAACCAAGTCTGGCCCTATCAACCTAGCTTCACCAACCTAAATCCATCCAATAGGATATCTACATCTTTTCCCATCAAGAACTTCATCAGGAGCCATCTGGATGCTAGAATGATAACTATTATTGTAAGCAAACTCACACAATCACTCAACATATTTTCTAAAGTCTGAATTGTGCGCTCTGCTTGACCATCAGTCTGGGGATTAAAAGAATTACTAAGGCTCACCTTCGAACCTAAACCTTTCTGGAAAGACTTCCAAAATTGTGCAGTAAAATATGCACCTCTATCTGAAATGATGGACAATGGAACTCCATGAAGTCTAACTACCTCTAGAATGTATAACTTTGCATAATCCTTTGTTGAATAAGTAGTCTTTACCGGCAAAAAGTGGGATGATATAGTCATTTGATCTTATTTCACCCAAATCGAATCATGTTCCCTGCGAGACCGCGGCAAATCTGTAATAAAGTTCATATTGATCATTTCCTACTTCCATTCCGGAATCTCTATATTCTGAGCCATACCAATGGGCCTTTGGTGCTCTACATTTACTTGTTGACAATTCGGGCATTTAGCAACAAACTCTGCAATACATTTCTTTATGCTACTCATCCAATAGACTTCTCTCTAGTAACGATACATCTTTGTGGAACCCGAATGTATAGAATATCCGAGCTATAGGCTTCCTCCATGATCCTCTCTTGGAGTTCATCCACCCTTGGTACACACAACCTACTTTGATACCTCAATACACCATCTCCCCCTTGTTCAAAACCCATCACTTTCTGCTTATGAACATTTGTCATCAAATCAAACAAAATTGGGTCTTGGTCTTATTTCTCTTTCACTTCAGAAACTAATGATAATTCATCCCCATTCATCACCACTACTCCACCTTCATTGGAATTACCTGGGTGATTGAGGATATTCATGTCTTAATCCTTGAGTAACTCCAACCACCTACTTTGGTTGAGATTAAGCTTTTTCTAACTGAATACATATTGAAGACTCTTGTGATTGGTGAAAAATACTACATGAACACCATAAAGATAGTGACGCCATATCTTCAAACGGAACACTACATCAGCCAATTCTAGATCATGGGTTGGGTGATTTTTCTCGTGAATCTTAAGTTGTTTGTAGGTATATGATATAACTTTGTCATTCTTCATAAATACACAACCCAGTCCAACTCTGGAAGCATCACAATATACCACAAAGCCTTGTGTACCCTCCGGTAAGGTTAACACTGGGCAGTAGTCAACCTAGTTTTCAATTTTGGAAAGCTCTTCTCACAAGCTTCTGACCATTGAAAAGTTACTGTCTTCTGAGTCAACTTTATCAAATGCGATGAAATAGATGAGAACCCATCAACAAACCTTCCATAATATCTGGCCAACCCCTAGAAACTCCTAATATCAATTAGAGATGTGGGTCTAGGTGAGTTCTGCACTACTTCTATCTTCGGAGTATCAAGTTGAATTCCATCACTAGAAACAATGTGGCCTAAGAATGTCATAGACACAAGACAAAACTCACACTTAGAGAATTTAGTATACAACTCTCTAACCTTGAGAGTTTTCATAACTACTTTGAGATTACTAGCATGATCATCCTCATTCTTCGAATAGATAAGAATATCATCCATGAAAATGATAACAAACATATCTATATAAGGCTTAAATACACTTTTCATAAGGTCCATGAATGTTGCAGGAGCATTAGTCAAACCAAATGACATGACCAGAAACTTATAGTGGCCAAAGCGCGTCCTAAAAGTTGTGTTGGGAATGTCACTTTCTCTTACTCTCAACTGTTGATAGCCAGATCTGAGGTCTATCTTGGAAACTACAAGTGGCACCCTGAAGTTGATGGAAAAGATCATAAATTTTGGAAGAGGATACATATTCTTTATGGTAACCTTGTTCAACTGACGGTAATCTATACATATTCTATGGGAACCATCTTTCTTCCTCACAAATAAGACCGGAGTGCCCCAAGGTGAGACACATGGTCGAATAAAGCCTTTCTCAAGAAGGTCTTTCAATTTCTCTTTTAACTCTTTCAACTCTGTTGGAGCTATCCTATATGGAGGAAT
Source organism: Solanum acaule (assembly GCA_036250505.1). NCBI lineage: Eukaryota > Viridiplantae > Streptophyta > Magnoliopsida > Solanales > Solanaceae > Solanum > Solanum acaule. The sequence continues at coordinate 11,931 of JAJOOR010017354.1, forward strand.
AGAGATAGGATGGGTATCGGGAATAATATCCATACCGAAGTCTATTTCTCTCTCAGGAGGAACTCTGGGAAGATCACCTGGAAAGACTTCTAGAAACTCACTCATGACTGAAACTGACATAATAATAGTAGGTGTCTCAACACTAGATTCATTAACTTTGACTAAGTGATAGACACAACCCTTGGAAACTAACTTTCTCACCTTAAGGTATGAAATAAAACGACCCTTAGGCACTTCCAAACTACTCCTCCACTCTATTACTAGCTCATTAGGAAACTGGAACTTAACTACTCGAGTTCTACAATCAACTGAGGCATAACAGGCATGAAGCTAGTCCATATCTAGAATGACATCAAAATCTACCATGTCCAACTCGACTAAGTGAACCATTGTGCTTTTCTGATTGACGAAAAATGTACAATCACGATAAACTCTCTCACCTAGAATAAACAAACCAACAACTGTAGAAATACTGAATGACTTAAGATATTTCTTTTGAAGAATATCAAAATTCATCGCAACATAGGGAGTAACAAAATATTGACTCGCTACTGATCTACCAAAGCATATACATCTAAAGTAAAGACTTTGATCATACTTGTGAAAGCATCTGAAGAATTCTCTTGCTCTTGACGACTATTGATAGCATAAAGATAGTTTTCTCCTCCACCTGCCCCTGAAGTAGCTCCTCTAGGTGCAACTCTGTGTGGTGGAGCCACTGAAGAAGATTGGGCTATATTGGCCCTATTACCATTACCTTGTCTTTTCTTAGGGTACTCTATCATGAAATGACCATTATTACCACACTTGAAGCAACCAGTGGAGCCATCACGACACACTCTTGGGCTTTTCCTACACCACTTAGCATATGCATAAGTACCATTACCTCTTTGTGCCACACTACCATGCAACTGTGCAAGTCTAGCTCTGAAATTCTCTGAATTTTGATTCTTGAACTCACCTCTATTTCTTGGTGCAGGTGCACTAGCAGATGATGGAGCAGGTCCCATTTGATTTTGTTGGAAAGAAGACCGTTTCGCGTTACTCTTCTACTACCCGGACTCATTCCCTAATGTATTAGACTTCTTGGTTCTAAAGACTTTTCTATCTATCAACTTATCTTCCTCAACCTATTGTACATGGATCATCAGCCTTGCTATGTCCGTATCACCTATTAGGATAGCTGCCTTCCCTCCTTACTTGACAGACGAGATAACCCATCAACAAAGAGACTCATCCTGGTCCTCATGTCAGCAACCATCTCCGGAGCATAACGGGATAGTTGGGTGAACTTAAGGTTGTACTCATGCACACTCATAGATTCCCTCTTAAGAGTGAGGAATTCCCATACCTTGGCCACTCTTAGTACACGGGGAAAGAAACGCCCCATGAAGGCCTCCTGAAACACAACCCAGCTCACAATTGGTGCACCTTCAGCTCTATTCTTCTTCAATGGGTCAAACTAGATTCTAGTGACACCGTTCAACTGGTATGGATCTAGTTCCACTCATTCATCATCGACATTATGCATAATCTCAAAGACTTTGTACAACTCTTCTACAAAGTTATACAAATCTTCAGTGACACTTGAACCAGTGAAGTTTGGAGGATTCATCCTTAACAACTCATAGATTCTAGACGTATCAGCCTTATCCTATCGAACCCCTCTCTATTGCCCAACTAGGCTGGTCACAACTTGACTCAACACCCGAATAGCTTCCCAAAACTCAACATTAGTGACCTCCCATTGGGGTTCCACTTTAGGTGCAGTGGGTACCCCTTGATATTGTGGTTCAACATTCCTTCTAGCAGGACAACCTCGACAACTCTTAGTGGAGGCATGATCTGAAAGATACGCGCAAGCATGAATTAGAAGGAAACTTTATAGAGATGAACTCAATCGCACGAAAAGAGTATGAAAGAAGTGAGATAGTTCCTAATTGTTGTAACCTCCTTATTATAGATATGGCGCACTTCACAACGATAACTAGGAATCTACAGACATGGCTTCATACACACCCTAGGAATCTTGAACTCTGTGCTCTGATACCACGTTTATCACACCCCGAGCCTACACCCTAGATGCGACTGGCAGTCGAGAACCATTGCTGACCCCAAGTGAACCCTTGCCTTGCTTAACTCTCCGCGGAAGACTTACTTAACATAAGATAACTTTATAAGTAAATCTTTAACTCAAATAACTAACTCAAAATATTTAAAGAAACATTCACTAGCCAAAGTGGCAACTCAAGTCTCAGACATCAATAACAAAAATGAACAAGACTCATGAAATGCTGTCTATCTATCTATGAAGCCTCTAATACTATAACGGATGTCAGTAAAAGACCCCCGATCATCCTAACTAGACTGACCTAACTGACAAGTAAAGAAGGGATCCTCCGGAAGTAAGGAGGTTCACCAATCAATTCTAGAAGTCAACTGGATCAATGAAGCATTGGATGCTGATCTTGGTTACCTGTATCCACATCATAAAACAAGTAGGCCAAATGGCGTCAGTACACAGAATGTACGAGCATGTGAGAGGAAATCTAAACAAGACATAAGCTTGAACTGGAACTGAAATAAACACTTACCTCATCTCAACTCGACTCAGGGATACTTAACTCACTTCAATATAAAGTAGTAGTAAAGAATGCAGTATAAAGAAAAGCTTTTCAAACATGTAGATAACAACTCAATGTATTTAAAAATACACTATACTGAGTTTGTATGCTACGATACAAAATAAACTCTATTTGTATATGAAAATACAAAATATCTCTGTTCATATAAGAATATAAATATCTCTGTGAAAGTTTTTCTAACCGACAACCATCACTATGAGCTATATGATGATACAACGTCTATCCCACGGTGCCAGACTTGTCCTGTACTTCGCCGGGGTATTGGACCTACTACTATGTGGATCCACAAGTCTATGCTAAAAGCATTAAAGAATCATGTAAAAGGTATGACCCATTTACTCACATCGGGTACATAGTTTATGAGGACGTTGAGTTAACTGAACTCATCCCTATATCAGTGCTCAATACTACTCTAAAAATGTAACTAGCTCATATGTTTAAAACCATAACTCTTTCTATGGTTTGGGATTATTACTCAAAAATCTTTCTCTTAATATAGATGGTACGCAAAACTGCTCAAAAATTCTTTCAGAAATTGGTGTTTCCTCCCATCTTAAATGTTAAACATTTAATCTTGGGAATACTAAGTTCCCATATATCATTTAATGAAATGACCTCAACTCTACTCTTTATCAAGCTTAAGTCTTAAAGCAAGTTTAAAAATAATATAGAAGACTTACTAAAATGACTCAGAAGAACTCTCAAGACTTGACTCGTAGCTCTAATTTGAATTTGAATTATGGATTCAATAGTTATGACCTCATGTAATGGATGATCTCTCGATGTTTAGACTTGCCTTAGAGTGTAAAAATCAATTGGAAAACATAGGTATGATTCGAGGGATCTCATACGAAAAGAGGGACTAAAGAGTAGTGGACCTGGTGACACTAGTGCACTAAGTGGCGCAAGGCACCAGATCCTGAACTACATAAGGTGAGTTGGGGTGCATTGAGTGGAACGGTGCCCCAGGAGAAAAAGTACAAAGCCTATGTTCTGTTGCACTGCTGGCGCGGCGAGCCAGCCTCAACCCAGATTTTTCGGACGAATTTTCTTACTCTTTTTCTAACCACAATTCACCTATAATCGAATTATTTCTTCCCCAATCACTTTGATTCGGATACCCAACAAAAGTACACCATAATCTACTAAAAACAACTCTTAAACTCCAACGATTATCTCAAGAAATCATCAAACCTACCCTAATTCAAGGATGGAAACAACAAGAAACTAATCAAGAACTCAAACTCTTCAACTTCAGGAAGGAAACTTTGCTGAAAATAATATGATATACGTGTGGGTGAACGAACCCAACACTGTGAGAACTGACATGCCTCTTAGGATCGAATCCTTGGCAAAATTCCGCAACAAAACTTCAAGAACTCAACGAAAACCTTGACTTTTCTCTTTTTTCTACTCTTCTTTAACTCCTCTCAAATCCCTAGCATAAATTAGGATTTGCAAAACTGAACCAAATCAGTTTAGACCCCTAGATATTACCAAAATTCATTTTAATCTGATTGGGTAAGGAATAGACCAGAATACCCTTCTTAAATTCGAGTTACTTTCCTTAACTGTATGATAGATTTTCAAATGATCATATCTCCCTCATGAAAACTCAAAAATTAGAAAACTTTGAGGCGTTGGAAAGAGGATTCCAAGAACTTTCATTCGATATTTTGGCCACCTACCTCATCCTGCACTGAAAGTTATGGTTGTTTGAAGTTTACCCAAACTAATAACTTAGCATAACATGCCAAAAACTTCAATTTGATTCTTTCCAACTTTGTTCTTTCTATGTTTAGTTTTTTTCTAAGATGATATGTTACATAAAAAAATAAAATGTTATGGTGATTATATTTGATGATTCAGTTTAGCAAAATCTTACAAAATAATGTGACTTAGTTTAGCAGGACCTTTGTCATAATGGGATTAGCAGCACCATCCTAGAAAATGGGACTTAGTATAGCAGGACCCTCCTACATAATGAGATTTAGACTAGTAGAACACTCCTCATAATGGATTAGCAAGACCCTTCTGGATAATGGGATTAGCAGGACCCTCCTACATAATGAGATTTAGAGTACCAAGACCCTCCTACATAGTAGGATTAGCAGGACCCTCCTACATAATGGGATTTACTTTAGCAAGACCCTCCTACATAATGGGTTTAGCCAGACCCTCATACGTAATGAGATTTAGATTAGCAGGACCCTCCTCATAATAGGACTAGCAGAACCCTCCTGGATAATGGGACTAGAAGGACCCTCCTACATAATACGATTTAGATTAGCAGGACCCTCCTACATAATGGGATTTAGTTTAGGAGGACCCTCCTACATAATTGGATTTAGATTAGAAGAACCCTCATACATAGAGGGACTAGCAGGACCCTCCTGGACAATGGGATTAGCAAGACCCTCATACATAATGGGATTAGCAAGACACTCCTACATAATGAGATTTAGTTTAGCAGGACCCTCCCACATAATGAGATTAGTAGGACCCTTCTATATATTGAGAATTAGATTAGTAGGACCCTCCTAATAATGGGACTAGCAGGACTCTCCTAGATAATGGGATTAGCAAGACCCTTCTACATAATGAGATTTAGATTAGTAGGACCCTCCTACATAATGGGATTAGTAGGACCCTCCTACATAATGAGATTTAGATTAGTAGGACCCTCCTACATAATGGGATTAGCAGGACCCTCCTACATAATGGGATTAGCAGGACCCTTCTCATAATAGGACTAGCAGTACACTCCTGGACAATGGAGATTTGTATAGTTAGACCTGCTACATAATAAGATTTAGATTAGCAAGACCCTCCTACATAATGCGATTTAGTTATTTTCTCATATGATAAACACTTCCTAGTATGAGTTTTTTTTTGTTTTTTTTTAAATTCACATTTCCTAATAACTCACAGAAATTTTCCAGTGAAAACTAGGTCAAAAATTTTGTTTATTTTTTTGGTATGTGATGGTTTTCAGGTTTCTTCATGCGAAACATGGATTTGAAATTCAAGAACAAAGTTTCAATTGTTTTCACAATGATCAATCCCCATGGTAGCCAGAATCAACTTATTCAATACATGTAGCAACCTGACCTCCTGCGCTATGCTAGCTTCCTTGGGAATACCACCTTGCACTGGTTTAGGCGGTATCCGGGCCCTTTTAGATAGCTTCTATTCAACTACTTATCAACAAAACAAGTAGGCATTTAAGAACATTTTCAAATTGTCATTTTTAAGTGTGTTAAAAGCTCACTCTAAGTGGAAAGTTAAGCATGAAATTCCATTCATGATGAAGATACTCACAAAAAATCAAGGTGATATCTCAAACTCAAGACTCAAGTGCAGCCTCAAGAGAAGCTTCATAGATAGGAGCTAGTAATTTTATTTTCCTTTTGACTATTTGCTTTCATTTTTTTATGTAAGGATAGGAGTCGCGACCTGGAGCCTCGATGGAACCTCACTTAACTTCAAACTCATCGCCTCATCTCCTTGAACTACATGTGACCTGATTCCCTTATAACTCGGGATATGTAGGATGTCCAAAACCAAGACTCGGTTGCACAATTTTATTTTCTTTCAAATAAGAGTCCGGTCAAAATTTGTCGCATTGTCTACTTCTTCGTCTGGAAACATTTTCATGTTCCCAGTCAAAGAGGGGAAAACTGTACGTAATTTTTGACCGAACATAAGGTTTTAGACCATTTTTTATTCCTTAAATATTTCTTCTAGGTCTACATTAAATACTTTATTTTTCATCATATTTTAGTAAGCTTTTTTAAAAACTACAAAAAAATATATGTTTTCTCTTAATTTAAATTTTAATAAATAAGCTAGTATTTCTTAAATATATTTTTAGACTAGCTATTTGACTCTTCTTATATTTTATTACTTCAAAATACTTAATAAATATTTTTATTATTATAATTTTTTAAAATATATTTAATCTAAAAATAATAATAACCTAAACTACCCCATTACCCCAACCCACCTACACCTACCCCAATACCCACTTACATTTTCCCCACTACATGCACTCCTCACACCACTACTCCTACGTACTACACACCCTATATCAACAACACACAAACACAGAGGAGCAAGACTACATGCATACGTTTTTCCCTTCTTTTTTTAAAACCATTAACATTCTGCAACAAAAGCCAACACTACAGGCATACTCACTTACAACACTACATGCATACTCACTTACATTCTGCAAACAAAAGCCTACAAAACATCATACGTATAGGAAAAAAATACCACAACACCATTACCCACACTACACGCAACACACACCAACACAAACAAAAACAAACACAACACAATAAAAGTTGAGTTCGAGGTTTATATTCGTGGTTCCGATCGTGGTCTTTTTTTGTGAATTAATTTTCACAAGAGGTAATACTTAATCCTTTTTATATACTTTAATGTCATGATTATACAAGCATCAGTTGCAATATATTGAAATTATTAAAGTTCGTATGTTTTTAAACTATTAATATTCATTAGTGTTATAATAGGAAATATGTTCAAATCTTTCATATCAACTTTATGTTTAGATTTTTTATATCCTTAGACTTAGTGCGAAATTGTTATAACAAAACATAGTTTTTTTCATGTTTAAATAACCTATGGTTTATTTCATGTTTAAGTAAAACTATTGTCTACGTCTATTCTTGTTTTTATATTTTCATTCTCTTATGATGATACATGTGTTTATTGTTTAACAAACTGAAATGATGGGAATAATTAATAACAACTATTTATTATGTAAAATATTGATTTTAGTTAGTAGATTTTTCTTTTCATTTTAATGACTAATATAAAGAAAAATAAATAATTTAAGGTGCCCATAATTCCTAACATGTTTATACTAATGTAACATGTGTAAAATTTGTATGGGAAGGTGTATTATTTTAACTTATTTTTACTTTGTGTTCTTATTAATATTGTGTTCATTCTTTTTTTAGAAAAAAATAAAAATAAACCTAAGATAATATGTAATTTAGGCTGATAACAATAATAAGAAAATATTAAGATCTAAAGTGCATTAAACTTCTTTTAGCCTTGAAATTCAAACAAATAAACAAATCGTGGTAAGGCTGGAAAACGCTGCTGCAAGTGTGCACAATAATATAACTAGACAGTTCAAAATAAATAAAAGAAAGTGGAACATAAGTAAATTTATTAAGCTAATAAATATAATGTGTCATAAGTTAAGTCAATTAAGATATAAGTCAATAAAGCGACGGTGCTAGAACCACGGGACTCGAGGAATGCCTCAGACCTTCCCCTCGGTCAATAGAATTCCTTATTCGGATTTCTAGTTCGCATACCAATAAAAATTGAGTTAATTTCCTTTTGAATAGGGATTCAAATAGGGTGACTTGGAACACCACAACTCAATTCCAATTGGGGACTTTGAAATAAATTAAACTTTTTAAAAAATGTTACTTAAATTGGAAAAACTCTTTTTGTTTTCAAAACATTCATATTGTTTGAGAAAAAAAATAGGGGTGTGATATCCATGGATGACTTATGACTTATCATAGATTGACAAGATGACGTACCCTTCAATGGATAATGAGAGCAAGTAAGAAGAGACGATTATGTGGGATTTATGCTTAAAACCGAGAGGATATTGAGATGGAAGCTCTCCCATTAGTAGAGACCGAGTTTCTAGAAGTAATCTCCTTATCCCTTACTTATGTGCCCCCATAGGATTATTGTCTAGATAGACATTAGCTAGTGGATCCACTTAAGCTATAAGTTCATGGTCCTTACCTTGCAAAGTAGGACAACCCTTTTCAGTGTGGGAGACCCGCCAAATGGAAACCCACTCGCCTTTTGGCCTGATCTTAGCATCCAGTGTTCTGGAACTTTAGGCGAGCTAAGTCGACCTCGCCATTTCGTTCGGCATGTCGCCGAAGTGTCCTCCCAATCTATTTATTGACTTAGTCCAAAATTCGACCTACTCTAATTTTTTGCGAACTAAAGGCTCACTTGGCGAGTCAACGAGTGGCCTTTAGCGAGCTCCAACGTGAGTTGTTTTGGGTTTTAGGTTGAGGTCTTAAAAGTGTTTTTCAGATTATTTTGATACGTCATTTTTCCCTTCATCTAGAGACCTATATATGAATTCCCCCGCCCAAATTTCCCCAATTTAAGAACCATTCTCTCAAGAATCTAAAAGAAGATCAAATCTCCTCTCCAAAATATTTCTCTCTCTAGAACTTGAAGAAGAAGAAGGGTTCAACCTAGGGTTTCAAGGCATGCCTTCATTTTCACCACTAAGGATAAGCAATTGGCTTTGAGGTATGATAGTATTCATCCATGGATCTCTTCCATCCATGGAGTTCCCAAATTCTCCTATTTTCAAAGTTAGAAATCCCCAATTAAGTTAGGGTGTTCATAAATTTCCATGGGTTCTCTTGATTATTGATTTAAATGATTGATTTATGATCTCTTATGCATGAATTGATGAATTACTATGATTTTATGATGATTACACTATGATACCACGTAAACCCTCATGTTTTCTAAATTATTATCATATGATGTGGGATTTTGATTATGAAAGAAGAGTTTTATGAAATCACGCATAAAGAGATAGAATCACATGAATTTATGATGCAATTCATATCTAATCCTTGTTTTCTAGTTGTGGTGATTGAAAGTGGTTTGGAACCTTGGAAGGTGAATTACAAAATTATGCATGATCTTATGAAATCTATGTAAAGGTTTTAAGGATGCTTTGAGAGTAAAGTACCAATGATGATGATGTTGTTGTGTTGTTGAAACGATTTTCTCATAAACACATGAAAGTATGATTGTGAAAGACTTTCTCACATAGTAAATATTCTAAGGTTGAATGGTCTTCTCACCTAATTGAATCAATGATAAGGAGCTATCCATATGAAACCTAGCTTGGATTGGTTATTGATTGATACCTTTCCATGGATGACTTATGACTTAGCTTTGATTGGCAAGATGACGTGCCCTAACATGAATAAGAGAGAAAGTAAGAAATGACTATTCTGTGGGGTTTATGCATAGCACCGAGAGGAAATTGAGATGGAAGCTCTCCACTTTTATGCTTAGTCCACTCCACTTCTTTCATTACTCTAAGTCATGCGATAGATTTTAACTCTATAAGTCTCTCTCCTAATCCTTATCTGATGCTCTATAGTATATGTCTACTCGAAGAGCTTATTCTTGAAGGAATGTGAGGGAGAATGCGGAACAAGAAGCTCATCCTCAAGCTACAGTCGACCCTTTGGCTGAGCAAGTGACTAATGCGGAGTTTAGGGATGCTTTTAAAGTGTTGGCTCAAGCCGTGATGGCCCAAGCAAATATGGAGGTTGTAGTCCCCATGAACCTAAATGTGGGTACGATGACATCTAGAGGAAGGGACTTCACTAGGATGAACCCTTCGGAGTTTCGTGGTTCTAAGGTTGAGGAAGATCTTCAAGAGTTTATTGGTGATGTTCAAAAGGTGTTGATGATCATGGGAGTGACAGCGGTGTAAAAGGCGGAGTTGGCCACTTATCAACGTAAGGGTTTTGCTAAAATATGGTACAACCAATGGAAAGAAGGGAGACCGAAAGATGCGGGTCCTCTTCATTGGGAGATGTTTAAGGATGCTTTTCTTGATGCGTTCTTTACCCTTTGAGATAAGGGAAGCAAAGGTGCTTGAATTCATCAATCTTCGTCAAGGAAGTATGAGTGTGAAGGACTATGCTTTGAAGTTAACACAATTGTCTCGATATGCCCCTATAATGGTAGCCAATCCTAAGGAAAATATGAGTAAGTTCGTATCGGGTGTGTTTGAAATGGTGGTTAAAGAATGTCGTACCACCATGCTCATTTATGACATGGACATATCTCGTCTCATGGTTCATGCTCAATAGATCAAAGAGGAGAAACGTATGGAAAGGTCTAGGGAGACAAAGAGGGCTAAAATCGGTGATAGTAATTAATCTCATGCAAGGTCCGATGGACATGGTTGTCCTTGATTTTGACAAAGGTTTTCCGGTCAATTTTCCTCCAATTCTCCTTCTAAGTTCAACAAAGAGTTGGTGTGTAACCCTAAGCCTCAAGGAGAGAATGGCAGTGGATCTTAATTTCCTATGTCTAATTGTGTTGGGTATGGAAAAAAGCACGAGGGTAAGTGCCTAGCCGGCACAGATGGTTGCTTCAGTTGTGGTAAAAGTGGTCATAAAATGAAAGACTTCACAATGCTTACGGCTAAAGGTAGAGAGGGAAAGCAAGCTCCTCCTAGTGGTTCGGGTTTCGATGCTCCTAAGAAAAACCAATTCTATGCACTCCAGACTCGTGGTGAACAAAGAGGGTTCTCCCGATGTGTTTACCGGTATGTTGAAATTCTTCCAACATGGTATTTATGCCTTACTAGATCTCGGTGCTACCTAGTCTTTTGTGACGCCATAATTGGCTATGAGGTTTGATGTTATTTCGAATATGATGTTAGATCCGCTTTCTGTGTCTACCCCTGTTGGTGATTCTGTTCTGGCTAGGAGGGTCTATAGAAGATGTCCCATCTCCTTATCCCATAGAGTTACTCTTGTTGATTTGGCAGAGGTTGATATGCTATATTTTGATGTTATCCTAGGTATGTATTGGCTACACTCTTGTTATGCTCCTATTGATCATAGAACTCGTCTAGCCAAGTTTCAGTTCCCAAATGAGCTTGTCCTAGAGTGGAAGGAGGGAAATTATATGCCTGAGGGTCAGTTTGTCTCTTGTCTTAAAGCTAGAAAGATGATTTCTAAGGGTTGCATCTCCTTTGACAGCTTTGACTCGTCTAGAAAGATGATTTCAAGGCGAGCTAACTCGAGCTCGCCTTTCCTTTTGGCGTTTCGCAAAAGTGTCCTCCCCATCGCCTAATTGACTTCATCCAAGAGTCGACTTACTGTAATTTTTGGTGAGCTAAAGGCTCACTTGGTGAGTCGCCGAGTGGCCTTTGGTGAGCTCCAACTTGAGTTGTTTTCACGTTATTAAGTAGGGGTCATAAAAGTCTTTTCAGATTATTTTAATTCTATACTACATCTTTTTTCCCTTCATCTAATGACCTATATAAGCATTTTCCCCCAAAATTTACCCAATTTAAGAACCATTCTTTCAAGAATCTAAAAGAAGATCAAATCTCCTCTCCAAAATATTTCTCTCTCTAGAACTTGAAAAAGAAGAAGAGTTCAACCTAGGATTTCAAGGCAAGCCTCTATTTTCACCATTGAAGATAAGCATTTGGCTTGGAGGTATGATAGTTTTTATCCATGGATCTCTTCCATGCATGGAGTTCCCAAATTCTCTAATTTTCAAAGTTAGAAATCCCCAATTAAGTTAGGGTTTTCTTCAATTGCCATGGGTTCTCTTGATTATTGATTTAAATTGTTGAAATACGATCCCTTTTGCATGAATTGATGAGTTACTATGATTTAATGATGATTACTCTATGAACCCATGTAAACCCCCATGTTTTTGAAATTATGATCATGTGATGTGGGTTTTTGAATATGAAAGAAGAGTTTTATAATATCAATCAGGAACTAATAGAATTACATGAATTTATGATGAAATCCATAGCTAATCCTTGTTTTCTAGATGTGGTAATTGAAGGTAGGTTTTGAACTTTGAAAGATGAATTATGAAATTATGCATGATCTTATGAAATCTATGTAAAGGTTTTAAGGATTCTTTGACAATAAAGTATCAATGATGTTGTTGTTGTTGTGTTATTGAAAGAATCTAAAACTCACATGATCAAGAGGTTCAAGCCATAAATCTAAAGACTCCACAACATAAGTAGAAATATTTTCATTTTCAATATTGAGTTTAAACCATTCCATTTGTAGCATAACCTTTTCCAACAAACATTTTATGTTTAGACAAAATAAATTTATCTACCTCAAAAATTATTTTAAAACCATGCTTCGAAAGAAGCGTACATGACACCAAGTCCCTTCAAATATCAGGAACATGCAATACGTCTATCAATGTGACCATCTTTCCGGAAGTGAATTTCTTTTCCGCCAACCTTAGCAGAGGATGAGTTTCTCATATGCAAAACTTTATCGCCCCCAACTAATTCATAAGCCGTGAAAGAATTTCGATTACCTGATATATTACAAGTTGCACAAATGTCTATCCACCATTCTACTTGATCTCCCGCTACAAATGTTTCTTTGGCCATTGCCACGAGTTCATTTTTTGTATTGTTATTTGTCTTTCCTTTCTTCTTTTCAGCTTTGATAATTTTACAAGCACGTGCATAATGATCAATTTTATGATAATGATAACATTCATTCGACTTAGAATTGGAATTAGTACGCTTGAAATTTGTACTCTTCTTTGGCTTCAATTTTTTTTTTATTGGTAGGTTCCTTCCTGATCAATTTTTCTTCAACAACATGAGCTTTCATGATGGGTTCCTTCAAGATGTTATTCTCCTGATATCGTGTCTCTTGTTAAACTTCCAAGTGCTACAATAATTATTAAATATTCAAATCTTCCTTCTTACGTAAGAGTTTACTTTTGTACTCCTTTCGAGATGAAGAAAGTTTATAGACTATTAGCACCAACATGAAAGTTTTCATCTAGAGAAATTTCAGATATAACAATTTTATTAGCTATAAGTTGAAATTCTTGTACTTGTTCAGTCATTGACTTGTCATCAACTATTTCGAACTCCATATAATTTGAAACAAGAAATTTCTTTGAACTCGTCTCTTCTGCTAAATGGATAGGTTTAAGAATATCTCAAATCTCCTTAGCAAATTTACACTTAATATAATATTGATCATAATATTTATTGGAAATTCATCCAAGAATATAGTTCTTGCATAAATAATCATCATCTTGCCATTTGGCAATTTGTTCATTAATTAAAGTAGTCTCATCCGTTGCTACCTCACGGTGAACCTCAGGACAAGTTATCTCAAGAACTTATGTCAACTTTAATCGTCTTAAAAATAATTCCATCTTTTCACGCCATCTAGGAATGTTTTTATCATCAAATATTTCGAAATTAGGATTAGGAAAATTATGAACATAGTTTGTTATTGATGTGGATGTCATAGAGACAACTATCTTAAAATTGTTAGACAACTAAACAAGAATGATGAAATAGAAGGAATCGAAAACAAAACTTGCTTGGCTTAGAAGCACATTAATATTTTTCTTGAAAATAGTTGGAGTCTCTCCCAGAGCAAACAGAAGAATAAATAACAACTCTATATGCAGGATTCAACTAAGCCACAAAACAAGTTCAAGAATGTTGCTATTCTATTCTTGAATTGGTGATTTCACCTTTTGATTAATGTCTCATAAATGTTTTTCAAGGGAAAGTAGTTTTTGAGTGCTTATCATTTCAACCAAAAGAAACTCAATTTATAGGAAAAAAGTTTTGCAAGAGAAGAGGTTAATTAAAATTGTATTTATTATAGGTTCATGAATTAGAGGAGAAAAACTTATCTTCCAATAAACCGATAACGTAGAATTAAAAAGCCTCATCCAAAAAAACATTTAACGAGAATTAAACCAAAAATTAATGTTAAAATTCACATTCATGTAATTTGTATATTTCAAAACTTAAAAAGGGATGAATTTGTTTCAATATTAATTGAAACAGTAATTCTTACAATATTTATATGTCAACGTTATTTTTATTTAATAGTTTCATTTCTTTTTCTTAGTTGCATTTTTTATTAGGATCTAAATTTTTCAACATAAACTAACTTTAGTAGTTTGTGTAAAATAATACTTAATTTTGTTTAGTAAAAATAAGTTTTGTATGGATTTGTTTGTCTTGTGTTTTATTCAAATGTTTTGTTTTGGATTTATAATTCAAAGAAAAATCATTAAGATTTTTTTATGTGATGATAAATAATTTGTGGATAGGTTGAAAAGTGTTGCTACCAATACACCACACACTAATAAAATAAGATAGTTTTAAGCAGTTTAAAATAAATCAAAGATAGTGGATAATAAGTTTTTTTAAGACCATAAACATAAGATATTCAAAATGTAATTCAAGCCAAATATAAGTAACTAAAGCGACCATGATAGACCCGCGGGACTCGGGGGTGCCTGACACTTTCCTCTTGGTCAATAAAATTTCTGACCCGAATATCTAGTTTGCAGACCAATAAAAAATAGAGTCATTTTCTTTTGATTAGAGATCTAAATTATGTAGACTTGAAACACCAATATTCAATTTCAAGTGGAAACTCTGAAAATAAATAATCTCTTTTCAATATTTCACTTTTATTGAAAAAACTATATTTTCAAAACTTCAATTGAAAAATAGGAGTGAGATAGATGGTGATTCCGCTGAGGAATCACCAGAATCCGGTCTTTTAAATATTGGCTTATGTATAATTTTTTATTATTATTTGTTTATAATTTTTATTTTGGATATTGTATTTGTTGGCCTAATGTGCTAATTGCCTATTTATTTACTGCTTTAATATAATTTGAACTGTATATAACTGTCTTATCTCGTGCACCAATTTTAGTCTTCTGAGATACTTTATCAAAGATGTAATTACGCTCCTGAGCTATGAGATACCAAAGATTTTGTAATGCTCCTCGATAGGATTCTATAGTAGCACATGTCTTATGATGGGAAGGACCAACAATGTGGCCAGAAAGCCCTGTATTGGAAAGCTATCCCTTCCCAATTCGAGTTGTCCGCTTGTTTAACAGACAGTCTAGACACCTATTCCATTAGGTTATTAAACTTAGTAAACATGCATCAGACATTTATTATTCTTAATAGGATCCACTTTAGTTGCATCATATGCATTTTTAACTTAATGCGGCTCAACACATGTTCGAGTCTATCTAGGATATGAACCATCTTTTAGACCAACATGTTCATAACTATGTTCTATTTTTTACATAAATATTATTTGAATGTTGACCAACTTAAGAATAAATAATCAAAATAAAAAAAGAATCTTCCTCAATTTTTTATTAAATATACCAAATATTTTGTAAGTTGTCAAATAGTTTGAGCATTTTATGACCGTAAGAAAAAAAAAAGCTTTCAATAGTAGAATATATTTACAAAAGTTTTGAGAACTATGCACACCTGATTCTCACATCGTTGAGATACGTAGGCATCTCTCAATGGATTCAATGATATAAGTTTAAAAGTCCCAAAAAACGGCTTTAATCCCCTTCAAAAATCCAAAAAACTATTTGTTCATCTTGTTTAAGAAGAACAAAAGTTTTATCCTTCTTAAAAAAATAAAAAAATTCCTACTTTATATTTCGATCTTTGAGAACTATGCACACTTGATTCTCATATCATCATGATATGTAGGCATTTCTCCATTTGTTCGGTGATATAACTTTAAAAGTAAAAAAAGAAGGTTTTTAATTCTCATAAAAATCTATAAAGTAAATGAAAATGTTTGTTAATCTTGTTATAATTTTCTCTTATCCTTCTTAATTCTTTTCTTACTTTATGTTTCAATCTTTGAGAACTACGCACACCTGATTCTGACATCGTTGAGATACATAGGCATCCCTCCATGGGTTTGATGATTGTCACAACCCAGACCGTCGTGATTGACACCCACACGAACCCTCAGGTGGGAGAGCCACTACTACAACCTGACTAAGAAATTTTAAGAACTAAATCATTTAAAGATATGAAAGCCGGTTTAAATGACGAATTACTATAGAGTTCCCATACACTCTAAAGTTTAAATAAACAACCAAACATAACTATTAAGGAAATTCAACACATAGAACCTGAAAGTCATTATTCCAAAACACTACTAATCATCATGTCTAAGAAAAAGGGGGGTACAACCCCGAAACTAAACATACGAATAAGTCTAACTATGTAGTCTGAGTCCAAAAAGAATGGACTACACAAATAAATGATCAATGGCAGCCTGAAAGAACTAGCTCATCCTCAAATCTGGTCTCGATCAATGATCCCCTAGCTGAGATATATGAATAGCCGCCCGAAGATGCCCTATACTTAATAAAAAACAAGAAAGTGTACTATTAGTACACAAACCACAGTGTACTGGTAGTATCATGCGGCTACTCCAGTAAGAGGAACATAAGCAAGTAATTACAATACAGTAAACACACATACATAATGAATACTTTAGTTATCATTTAGGAGCAACATAAAATTTCCCAATATCAATGGAAGATAGATATGAACGTAATAATCACAAGTGGTCCTTTCATGGAACCCACACCCAAACTGTTAGTGTGTCGGAACGTGACACCCGATCCAATATGTATGTACCGGAACATGACACCCGATCCAATATATGTGTTAGAACGTGAAACTGATCCAATATATGTGTTGGAACGTGACACCTGATCCAGTCAGCACAACCACAGTAATTGTTCTCACATAATCAATTCATTTGATTGATTCACATTTCTTATTCAAATACATGCACACATATAATGAAGCAATTAACAAGCATAAATCACACAATAGGAAACCGAACCATAACCTACCTCGAAACCAAGCCTAAATACTCCTAAGACACTTGAGCCTTCCCTTTCCGAAGTCTTTGAGCTTGTTCTTGGTCTATAAACAAGTAATTAACGCAAGGATTAATAAACAAGCCCAAATGTACCCGAATTATATCAAAATATCAACCCAAGGCCAAATCCATGATCCTAATATTCAGCTAGGGCTTTTCCCCACCATTAACTTTAGGCCAAAACCCTCCACCAATGATAATTACCCAAGATTCTAAGTTCTAAGAATCAAAATATAGATTAGGGGAGTAATTAGCTTACCTTTAGCGCTAGAATTCGTGGGAATCTGATAAGAAACTGCCCTGGGTTGTCCCTTAGCTCTTAAGAACATAGTTTTGTAGAAAATAACGATTTTGGGATTTTTCCCCAATTTAAGTCACGACTGTCCCGCCACAGTGGCCCGGCCCTGGCGGGATTAATCCCACCCTAGCGTCTTGGAAAGAGACATAAACTCAGAATTTGATTTCCAAGCTCTCATTTCGCAACACACTTTCAAACTTGGATGTTCTAAAACTATACTTTCACGCCAAGATCAGTTTTGGGAGTTCTACTCACCCGAATTCAATTCTGTAAAGCCATACATGCTCCTTAACATTTTGGCTATTCACTCACATGGTCAAATTCATAACTAAACATCTGATCCATTACCAGATTTCCCTAGACCTCACATGTCTCAGATTTGGTCCAAGTCTGGCCTAGGCTAGAAATTTCCAAGTCACTACTCAGAAGTTTTCTGGCCCAAATTCTTTCCCCATTGGTTTTTCTATAACGACGAAAACATGTCAATACAATAGAAAATAATTTACCCATCATTCATCCCCAAGTGACAACAAGGAGAAATGGCTAAGGCAAGAGTAGAGTAGTATCTGAATCGTCGAACAACTGGGATACTTGTCTTGCATGTCCTTCTCTGTTTCCCAAGTAGATTCCTCAACCAGACGATGCTTTTATTGAACTTTCATGAACTTTATCTCCTTGGTCCTTAGCTTTCATACATCCCGATCAAGAATTGCAATCAGTTCCTCTTCATACTGAAGGTCTTTGTCTAACAAAATTGAGTCCCACTTTATGATGTAATCTTTGTTTCCATGATACTTCTTGAACATGGACACATGGAATACTGGATGGACTCCAGATAGGCTAGGCGGTAAAGCCAACCTATAAGCCACTGGCCCTACATAGTCAAGAATTTCAAATGGCTCAATGTATGGAGGACTAAGCTTGCCTTTCTTACCGAATCTCATAACCTTCTTTATGGTGACCCTTTTAGAAGAACTTTCTCACCAGCCTCAAATGTCATGTCTCTTACCTTACGGTCTGCATACTTTTTCTATCGACTCTGGGCTGCTAGAAGCTTAGCTTGGATGCTTCTTACCTTATCCTGAGCATCTTTCACAAAATCAACCCCCAAAGGTTTCATATCTACAGCCTCACACCACCCTATGGGTGATCTACATCCCCTCCCATAAAGTGCCTCGAATACTGCCATGTCGATGCTGGAGTGGTAACTGTTATTATAAGACAACTCACACAAAGGTAGGACTTATCCCAATGTCCTCCAAAGTCAATCATAGAGGCCCTCAACATGTCCTCTAAAACTAGAATAGTTTTCTCTGACTGCCCATCCGTCTGTGGATGGAAGGCTATGCTAAAAGTGAGTTGAGGGCCCAACTCCTCATGCAATCTTTTCCAAAACTTGGATGTGAACAGTGTACCATAGTCTTAGATGATGGAAAGGGGAAACCCTTTCAGCCTCACTATCTCCTTCACATAAACCTTAGCCAACTGCTGAGCATTATAGTCTACTCTGACTGGGATGAACTGGGTTGACTTAGTCAATATTTCAACCACCACCCTAATGGAATCAAACTTCCCCAAGGTCTTGGGAAAACCAACCACGAAATCCATAGCTATCCCTTTCCACTTCCATTCAGGGATTGACATTTGCTGAAGCAAACCTGCAGGCCTTTGGTGTTCATACTTTACCTGTTGATAATTTTGGCACTTAGCCACAAACTCAGCTATGTCTTTCTTCGTGCCAGACAACCAATACAGTCATTTCAAGTCTCGGTACATCTTGGTCACACCCTGATGAATTGAATACCATGAACCATGAGATTTTGTCAGTATTTTCCGAATCAAGTCATCCACTTAGGGTACATAAATACTTCCCTTAAAACTGTGCACACCTCCCATATCAAGAACTACATAGTGTGCCTTACCAGAAACTATCGCCTTTCTAAGCTCATTCAAACACTCATCCTCAAACTACTTGGCCTGGATCTCCTCAATGAATGTGGGCCTAATCTCAATGCTGGCTAACACCCCACATTTTTCATAGATACCCAACTGCATGAACTTAGACTCCAAGGTTTGAATCTCCTTGGCTAAGGGTCGCTTCGACACACCCAAGCAAGCTAGACTACCCATACTTGCCGTCTTTCGGCTTAGTGAGTCTGCCACCACATTAGCCTTACCCGGATGATACTAGATGGTAACATCATAATTCTTGAGTTACTCCATCCACCGACGATGTCTCAAGTTCAGGTCCCTTTGAGTAAATGCATGTTGTAGACTACGATGATTAGTAAACACCTCACACTTGACACCATAAAGGTAATGCCACCAGATCTTGAGGGCAAACACTACCGCTGCCAACTCCAAGTCACTCGTCGGGTAGTTTCTCTAAAGCACTTTCACCTACCACGATGCATAAGCTATGACATTTTTATCCTGCATCAACATAGCACCCAAACTCGAATGTGAAGCATCACAATAAATAATGAAATCTTTACCTTCCACCGGCAGTGTTAGAATATGTGTTCTGGTTAGAAAGGTCTTGAGATTTTAAATGGTCTCCTCACACTTGCCAATCCACTTGAAAGGCACCTCCTTTTTGGTCAACCTTGTTAAATGCGTGGCGATAGAAGCAAATGTTTTCACAAATCGCTGGTAGTAGCTTGCGAGCCCTACGAAACTCCTAACTTCCATTATAGAGCTAGGCCATATCTAGTTCCTGACTACTTTGATCTTTTATGGATCTACTATTACCCCTTCCCTTGAAACCAACTGCCCCAAAAAGGTAACTGAAGTCAACCAGAACACACACTTGAAATTTTATGCATACAACTTCTGTTTTCCAAGCACACCCAAAACAATATGAAAATGATCGGCATGCTCTTCCTTTCTCTTCGAATAAACCAAAAAATCATCAATAAAAACGATAACAAAAGAATCCAGGAATGGTTTGAACACACCATTCATCAAACTCATGAAGGCTGCAGGCGCGTTGGAAATCCAAACGACATCACTAAGAACTCATAGTACCCATAGCGGGAATGCCATTTTTTGGGACATCGTCAGGCCTAATCTTTAACTGTTGGTGACCAAACCTTGGGTCAATTTTAGAGAAAATTGATGAACCCTGTAGCTGGTCAAAGAGATCATATATCCGAGGCAACGATTACTTATTTCAAGTGGTGACCCTATTCAACTGTCAATAGTCTATGCACATCCTCATACTACCATCCTTCTTCTTAACAAACAAGACAAGAGCACCCTACGGGGAAGCACTAAGATGGATGAAACATTTATTAAGAAGCTCCTAGATTTGAGCCTTAAGCTCTCTAAATTCTGAGGTAGCCATGCGATAAGGAGGAATGGAGATGGGGCTAGTGCCCAGTTCCAAGTCAATACAGAAACCTATATTTCTATCATGAGGCATACCATACAAATCGGTAGGGAAAACTTCCTTAATTCAGACACTAGAGGAATAGGCTGAATAGAGGGAGACTCAGCATCAACATCCCGAATATGAGCCAAATATGGCAAACACCCCTCCCCCACCAGTTTCTTAGCCCAAACGAAAGATATGACCTTAGTTGTCTTAGGCTTGTACACCCCTTCCCACTCTATCTTTTCCCTTACCCGAGATATCTAGTGTCACATACTTAGCATTACAATTAAGCACAACATAACAGGTGGACAACCAAGTAATGCCTAAGATTATATCAAATCAGTCATATCAAGAATAACAAAATTAGCCCAAATCTGAAAACCCATAAACATAACAGGACAAGCATGAAATACATGGGTGACTAAGATAGACTCTACAACTGGGGTAGAAACATTGATGGGGGCATCAAGCACTTCACAAACCACATCAAAACCCAAGGAAAACTTAAATGACACATATGATTAAGTAGAACCCGGTTCAAACAAAACAATAGCCATTCGGTTACATACAAGAATGGTACCTAGGAGCACTGCATCAGATGCCTCAGCCTAAAAATGAGTCTCATCATCCTAACGGGCAACCACATTGCCTGGCTGTGATGAGTCCACAAATTGGACTCATTTAGGGCTATATTGTAATAGAAATTGTGTCCTCAAATGCTTATTTTATCTCAATATCTTATGAAAACCCTTAAGTTTCAATTTTTTGATGTTTGAAGGAAATCATGGACACTATGTCGCAAAAAAGAACAAAAAGGCTGAGAAGAACAAAGAAATGAAGACCTAAGGATCGCCGAGTCCACTTGGCCAGTCTCGGAAGGGTCTTACATCGCCTTTTCTTCCAGTGTGCTAAACCGTGAAAGAAAGGATCAAGTCGGCAGAAAAAAGGAGCAGTCGGCGCAGCGTCGAGAAGTTCTGCGAAGCAGTACCATGTCGCCAAATGACCCAGAGCACGACGATACTGAAGGTTGGTGCAAGACGGTGATGAACTACACCAAAGGGTAAATCACCGAGTAGATCAATGATTCTGACTAACGATGCCGAATGATCTGCTGCAACACAAATCTGTGAAAACTATAAATACTAGTTAGACTTGTAGTTTTAAGAGTCGAACAATTACAATAATTTTCATATATAATAGTACTTTTTAGTATTTTTTTTCTCTAAGTTTGAGAGGGTTTTGAAGACTTGAAGAAATAGAGCATTTCATCTCCAAGGATTTGGACTTGGGTCATTTGGATTCTTCTTTCTTGGCCTGTAACAAGAGTTAAATCTTCATACCCATTTGAATGCAAACTTATTTAGGTATAAATTTTTATCTCTTGATGTGTGGCTAAAACCCCCAATTTTTGGGGTGTGATTTAGCGAATATGGGTTAAGATAATTGTTGGGTCTTTCTTACTGATAGTTTAATCGTAGTTTAATTGTGATTTTGTTTAGTGGTTGTGGATGAACTTAATGAGGTTGTAGTTGCAAATATAATATCATATATGTGTTTTCGGCTTGCTCGAGAAAAAGGTCGTAAAACTAAGACCACTAAATTGATGGCCAGTGCGAGTGGGTCGACATGAGGTTCAGCTCGAGAGAGTGAACCCTAGTCCCATGTCCACACACTCAGCTCGAGAGAGTGAGTGGGTTAAGGCATAGGCTGGTCTTCTCGCGGCAAGTGGTTCTCCGAGAGGAATGCATTTGAAATGGGGTAGGTTACTTGAGAGAGAGCTTATCCTCCTTAAAGTCTAGCCTAGTCACAATTACTCTATGAATCTTCTATCGAAAGCATGTACCCAATAATCTAGCTTAACGTGTATTCCCATCACATCCCAAGGATCCCCTCTTTAGGAGTTCCTAGTTATGTCTGTTGGTTTGACCAATGCGCCTGCAACATTCATGGACCTTATGAATAGAGTATTCAAACCTTATTTAGATATGTTTGTTATCATATTCATTGATGACATACTAATCTATTCTAGGAATGAAGAAGATCATGCTAGTCATCTCAGAATAGTTCTCCAAACTATAAAGGATAGAGAGTTATATGCCAAGTTCTCTAAGTGTGAGTTTTGGCTTGAGCCTATGGCTTTATTAGGCCACATTGTGTCTGGAGAAGGAATTAAAGTTGATACCCAGAAAATAGAGGCAGTGCAGAATTGGCCCAGACCCACGTCTCCAACTGATAGTAAGAGTTTCTTAGGTTTGGCTGGCTATTATAGGAGGTTTGTAGAGGGGTTCTCATTATTTCATCCCCTTTGACCAAGATAACTCAGAAAATAGTGAGATTTCAATGGTCTGAAGCTTGTGAGAAAATTTTTCAGGAATTGAAAAAGAGGTTGACTACTGCCCCAGTATTGACCTTGTTAGAAGGCATGTAAGGCTTTGTTGTTTATTGTGATGCGTCTAGAGTTGGTTTGGGTTATGTGTTGATGCAGAATGGCAAGGTTATAGCTTATTCCTCCAGACAGTTGAAAGTTCATGAGAAGAACTACCCAACCCATGATCTAGAGTTGGCTGTCGTAGTATTTGCTTTGAAAATATGACGCCATTATCTTTATGGTGTTCATGTGGATGTGTTCACCGATCACAAGAGTCTTCAATATGTGTTTACTCAGAAAGAGCTTAATCTCAGACAAAAGAGGTGGTTAGAATTACTCAAGGATTATGACATGTGTATACTTTATCACCCAGGTAATGCTAATGTTATTGCTGATGCCTTGAGCAGGTTATGTACGGGTATTACCACCCTTTTTGAGGAAGATAAGAAAGAGCTAGCAAAAGATGTGCACAGACTTGCATGCTTGGGAGTCCGACTAATGGATTCCACAAAAGAGGAGTAGTGGTAATGAATGTGGATGAATCATCATTAGTGTCAGAAGTAAAAGAGAAGCAAGACCAAGACCCTATTTTGCTTGAATTAAAGGCAAATGTTCACATTACTAAAAAACTACCAAAAAGAGATGGAAAAAAGCGATGGACTGGGTCACTTTTTTGGCCAAAATCGACGCAGTCAATCTCGTCACTTTTCCAAAGGCGACAGACTGCGTCGCCAAAAAGCGATGGATTGCGTCGCTTTTGTTTTTTTTAATTTTTTTTTTTGAAGAATGCAATGCCGTCCGTCACTTTTTTTATTATTATTTTTGAAATTTTAAAAAAAGAGACAAAGTCCTTCGCTTTAATTAATTTTTAATTTTTTTAGAATCTTGAAAAGCGACGGACAATGAGATGCTGTCCATCGCTTTTTTGGAAATAAAAATTTGAAATATTCAGAAAAGCGACGAACTAAAGGACCCTATCCATCACTTTTCTGGGTTTTTAAAAAAATAAAATTAAAAAAAGCGACAGACTAAAGGACCCTGTCCATCGCTTTTCTGGGTTTTAAAAAAAGTAAAATCTACAAAAGCGACGGACAAAACCACCCTGTACATCGCTTTTTTCTGCAAAAAAAATTTACAGCAGAAACTGTCAATGTTGCCCACCTGCAAAAGCAATTCAATTTAATTCAATTCAGTCCCAATCAAACACAAAACATTATAAAGAAGCTACACAAAATATAAACAACAAACTAAAATTAACATTCAAAAATATCTAAATCACAATTTAAAGACTTATAAAGTCTTTCAAAATTCATTTCAAAATTACAAAAAAAATCGTTTCAAAATTACAAATAGTTCATAAAAACTATATTTTATCAAGATTTCTAAAGTTCAACCTAATAATTAGTTCATAAATTCTATAAATCAAGATTTCTAAAGTTCACAACCTAAAGTTTAAAATCCTACAATAATTCAAGATTTCTAAAGTTCACAACTTAAAG
>JAJOOR010017355.1:0-36144 GCA_036250505.1 Solanum acaule
TTCATATTCATATAGTGTTTATGAGAATTACCTTTTATTCAACATATCAACACTACCATAATCATAACATAACATTCATACTCACATCCTAGCATACACAGTCATATCTTCATGGTCATGTACATTTCATGCATAATAGTATGTAAAGGTGCATATGAGAATTAGCCTTTCAATTGACACCATAGACATATCATATTCATATTTATGCATGGAGTGTGTGTGCATGATTGTCCTCACAATGGCACAACAACAACAACAACATTAACATCATAGACACCTACCTTGTCAAGGGGGTCATAACATATACATAATATCCCAACTCATGCACAATTCACATATATTGCATTTAAGGATCTTAGACCATGTAAATCACCTATCTAACATTCATACAATAGACAAGGATACATTCATCATTCAAGTAGGTCATTCATGGCATGTATAGAATCATATATCCATATAAGGGATTATGTGGGTAGGGTCCTTCCACAATAGCACCTCATACAATTCAAAATATAGACCATACCATGTTCATAACATATCATTCATATTCATAATGTATCATACTTAGTCATAGCTAGGGTTGTAGGGAAGAGAGACCTTGTCTCAACACTACAATTCATACTAACAAGTAAGCACCTCCACCATAAGTGGATCAAACCATTCATTCAAAGGATATATAATAAGTAAACATCTCCCCCACAAGTGGATCAACAGTTCAATAGAAGGCTACTTACCAATTGAAAACCTTCATTCATAGCCATCAAGGCTTTCTTCAAGATTCAACCCTATTTTCTTGATGTTCATACATCATATAGGATAACCTCATAATACAATAATAAATTTCATAATAACCTACTAGATTCTGATCCTTCAGTCATCATTCAACACAAGCTAGGGTTTAGAATTGAGAAAGAAAAGGGAAATCGTGGGTCTTGTGGGGAATTGTTCAAAAACCATAAGTATTACATGAATTCATCCACAAACATTCATATATAATCATAAATAACCATTATAGATCAATGGAAATAGATTTTAGAAAGAGACCCACGAATTTGATTGAAAACCTAGAAATTGGGGATCTTTGAAAACTCAGTTGAAAGGGCATCTTGGTGATAGCTAACCAAGAATAAAGGACTCCCATACCATAGCCTTAGAATCCCACAAATTTCATGATAAAAAGCTTCCATCTCCTTGCCCTAGCTGATCTGCTTCTATGTTCTTCAATGGAGGTTTTTGAGAGAGAAGATTTTCGGGAGGGAAAAAGAGTTGGGGTTTTATTTGGGTCTTGGAATAATTGATTTAATTGGGTGAGTTTTGGGGTTAAAATGACTTAAATATGGGTCCTAGGCTTGGGAAAAATGAGATATCCTTGAGTTAAAACAATTGGGAAAAAAACCCAATAAGTTACTTGCTGGAAACTGCCGAAATGGCATCATTGAAGCCTTCACGGACTGTGATCATCACCACGGCCCGTGAAATGGGTCGTGAAGATTTTTCAGCCTGATAATGCTTCACTATTTCAGGCATTAATTTTTACTCCGAGATCGCAATTGGGAAAACTCGGTGGCGTTGGAAAGAGGACTCAGAGACCTTTAATTCTTTAGGTCATGGCACACCTAATTCGTTTTGATCTAAGAGATGTGAATATTTGAAATTGACCCTATACTCTAAGTCTAATGGAAAGCCCTTCACGTGAGGCCCCATGAGCCGTGTTGCCTCTCGTGGTCATGATACAGTATCTAGGAAACCTTCCCCTTAACCCCTAAAAATATAAGGCACCACCACGAGCCGTGAAGTGGCTCGTGTGGAGGGGCTATTTTTGGGCAGCCTTTGCTTAGCCACTGCCTAGCCTACCATGAGCCGTGGTCCTCACCACGAGCCGTGGTGGTGGTCATGGAAGGTGAGGCAGTGTCCATGAAAGAGTGGACTGCCCTAGTCCTCATCCTTGGCTTTAACCCTCAAACTTAGCCCTCGCTTAGTCTACTAGTTTTTGGACGTCATGGTTGTTTCTTGACGTTTGACCTCTAAAATCACCAAACTAGCTTCAATAGCAAATTTTCATCATTTAAAAAGGTTTTCAACTATAAACTAACATGTGAGTCTCTAGTTCAACCTACTAGATTTAGTCGAGCCTTAGCTAGGTCTTACTAGTTCGTACGGGGTGTTACAGTTTTTGGTGTAGAATTCTCTGTAATTAGGTTGGGTTTAAGGATCCAAAAGAGTTTGGAGGAGATCATTTGAGTTTGGACGAGGTAGGGCTAAAAAAAATTCAAGAAAAGTTCATCAAATTCATCTGGAACGTGGATGGGGCGGTGTGCCCCTGTTGCGCTTGAGGGGCTGGCGCCATGTGCCTGCAGTGCGCCCCAGACCAGCCTCAGTCAACTAAGGGCTGGCATGGTGTGCCACCGTTGCGCCAGGGACGTCAGGTCCATTCCGCCTCCGTTCATCGTTCCGTATTTGATCTTTCAAAACATGTCTTCACTCTTTTAGTGTTTTTTACTATCCAACCTACATCCAATCATGAAGAAATCCAATATACCAAGTCACGATCCTTGAATTCAA
This sequence comes from Solanum acaule, assembly GCA_036250505.1. NCBI lineage: Eukaryota > Viridiplantae > Streptophyta > Magnoliopsida > Solanales > Solanaceae > Solanum > Solanum acaule. The sequence continues at coordinate 2,563 of JAJOOR010017355.1, forward strand.
AATTCAAATTCAAGGAAGAGTTAAGAGTAGAGTTCAAGAAAGTCTTTGAGTTAAATTGTGAATCCTCCGAGATCAACTATCAATTTAAGTTCTTTAATTGGGTTCCTTCATTCCCTATTGATTATAAACACTCTAAACTACTTCTAAACATCAAGAAATCATTCATAACATGAATCATATCCTTGAATTCATAATTCAAATTCAAGGTAGAGTTAAGAGTTAAGTCTTGAGAGTTCTTTCGAGTTATTTTGAGAAAGTCCCTTCAAGTCTTTTCGAGGAGTCTTCTACAATAACTTTTAAATTGTTTCAGGACTCGAGTAAGTGAGTATGAAAATGAGGAGAATGTATTCATGAGTCTACACTATTATTGAGATCCTTGAAGTCAAGTCTTTCATGCCCATAATTCCGCGTGAACTCCATAACTTGATTTTCTTTGAGAGGAGTAGTATCTTCAAGTTCTAAGTCTTGAGTATTGAGTTCCTAATTATTTTGGGATTATATTCCTAATCATGGGACTACTACAAGTTACCCATGAAGGTCCTTGAGTTGAGTAGTTCATGCCTATAATTCTGCATGAACCCTATGAGTTGAGTAGTCTTGAGATGAGAAGTATCATTTCATCATTGAGTTGAGTAGCTCATGCCCATAATTCCGCATGAACCCTCCGAGTTGAGCATTCATCAGATGAGTAGTATCATTAACTCATTGAGTTCTGGAGTTGTTGAGTTCCAAGTATTGAGTTCTATGCATGGTTATTGAAAACCTTAAATTCAGTCGTTCACGTCCATAATTCGGCATGAACCCTATTTTAAGAAGTCCTTTTTTACAAATTGTTTTAAAACTTGTTTTAAAGACTTGAGCACTAAGTTGAGGAAGATTAGAGCTGAGTTTATTTTATTTAAAATGATACATGAGAGCTAAGTATTCCCTATAGTAAATGTTTTTACATTTAAGATAAGAGGAAACTGAGATTTCCAAAAGAGTTTTGAGTAGTTTGAGTACCATCTCTTTTAAGAGAAAGATTTTGAGTAATAATCTCAAAACAAAGAAAGAGTTATATTTTTAAACATATGAGCTAGTTATATTTTGGGAGTAGTATTGAGCACCAATATGGGGGAGAGTTCAAACAACTCACAGCCCCCATAAACCATGTAGCCAATGTGGGTTGAAAAGGTCATACTTTTTAGATGATTCCTTATTGCTTTTTAACATAGACTAGTGGATCCACTTAGTAGTAGGTTCTATACCCCGGCAAAGTATAGGACTGCTCCGGCAGCGTGGGCTAGATGTTGTATCATCACATAGCTCTTAGTGATGGTTGTCGGTTAGAGAATCTCCTACAGAGTTTCTTTGTAACACTCTGGAGACTAGTAGACCTAACTAGAGCCTTAAGCTAGGGTTCTAGAGTTTGATGTATGTGGATTAGAGTCATAGATGAGACTTCCCATGCATAGAATAAGGGGCTTAGTGGTTAAATGTCAAGGTACGTGTTAGATCCCGTAACTTAGAAGACCATCTAAGGTTTGGGTGAGGGACACAAGGGCAAGTGCCAAGGCAAAGGGGCAAAGCCTATGCCAAAGGCCAAGGCTGCCCCAACCTTGGCCATGCACTGTACAAAGTTCACGACCACCTTCACGACCAATGGCCTTGACCACGGTCCGTGAAGGGGATTGTGAAGTCCCCTTAGAATTGTGGGAGGCAAGACCTTTAGGCTTAGCTACTGCCTAATAGACCACGACCATCACCATAGATTATCGCCTTGACCACGGATCGTGGGAGGCTAAGACTCATTGGCCAAGCCACTTCGCAAGGGACAACGGACAGGACCACGACTCGTGAGCCCAGTCGTGGTGCCTGGAACTTTGGATGCCAATTGCGGGGTCTTCTAGTAAAATCATTTTTAGTTAGTATTAAATGGGGGTCGTTTTATATGGACTTTATACACCTATATAGACTATTTTAAGTCATTAACCACCCCAACTAAGTCATTAATTCCAAAACCCCAAAAGATCCCAAAGTTCTTCCTCTCAAAATATTTCTCTCTCTAGAAAACCCAAGAAGAAGAAGAAGAAGAAGAGAAGGAAGCTAGGTCAAAATCCCTCCATTGATGCAAGATTAGTAGGGCTTTGAATTAAGGTTTGTTTAGCTTATTCATCTATGGGTTCTTCCAACCATAGAGCCCTCTAGAATTCCTGCAATTGTGAAGTCAAAAACCCAATTCTTGCTAGGGTTCTTCTTACATTGTGGGTAGGGTTTGGGTATGATTCCAATCTAGTGGATAATGCCTAATTATGGTTGATTTATATTTTTTTTAGTGATATTATGATGAATTTATGTGATTTATATGGTAAACCCTAGTCTAAATTGATGAATGTGATATTTGTGGGTTTATGCAATTAGAGGTGAAATTGAGGTTCCAAGGTGATCTTCCTAAATCAATGTCATGAGTAGTAATTGTTCAAGGTTAGGAACATATAATCATGAATTGAACTGGACTTAATTGAATATGATAGGTCTTGACTTGTAAAGATGGAATTGAGCCTTCATGATGAATTATGACTAAAATCACCTAGTAATGAAGAATGTGGTTGAAAATTTGTAATCTAGACATGAATGATGATAAAAAATGAAGTCAAGCTTGAGAATAAGGCTTATAGTTTTCAATGTTAGGTCTTTGGGGGTAAAGCCAATACGATGTGATTTTGTTGTGTATTGTTGAAAGTCCATTATCACTTACACACACTTAGGGTTGAATATTCTAGGAGATCCAAGGTTCTCTCACATGGAATTATTCTAGGTTGGCTTGAAGTTGTGATATATGATCCCTTCATGTGTAGCTTGACTTGGTAAGACAAGACCATTTCATGGTAGCCTAGGATTGAGGATTTATACTCTCATATGGATAGCTTGAACTAGCATTGTAAAATGCATTTCATGGTAGATTTGGGGGAAAACATGGGTTCATAGGAGAAATCATCTTAATTCATCATTAATTCAACATTCTATTCATAATTCATCATATAAAATCTTTTGAAATCGTTTTGGAATTGAACCCATGCATAGATTGAAAACTAGGGTTTTTGGGGAACTTTAGAGACTTGAAAACATCTTTGAAATTTGCTCCTTGAAAGAGACTAAGTCAAGGATGAATACTACCATACCTATTAGGGAATAATTCCACAAAACTTGAGTGAAAATGGTGAGGTCTTGAGCTTGGAAGCTTGAATCCTTCACCTCCAATGGAGGTTTCTAGAGAGAACTTTTGAGAGGAGAGGTGGGTTTTAATTTGTGATTTGAAATAATGAATTAGAAAAGGAATTTAATACTTTAAAAACCCTTAAAATACATTAATATACCATTAATAACCGTTCCCAACCCCTAACTAACTAATTAGCAATTTACCAAACGACCCCCCAACTTGGCCGAGCCTAAGGCAGATTGCAGGTGTCATTGACGCCCCCTGACCTATGGCAGATTGTGGGGTCTGAAACTCTACAAACTAGGGCTTGAACTACTCCCCATGACCTACTGGGTGTGGATGGACCTACGCCCAGTAGGTTCCATCCGTAGGTCATCAAACTTTTGGAAGATTTTTGGTTTCTTGGGGTCTTGGGGGTTAGGCTTTAGGGTCCTCCTCAAGGACCCACCCTTGGGGTGGTCCTTCGAGAGTCGTTCCTTGACGTTTAACCCTTAAACCTAAACTCGGGAAGACATTCTAACACATGCAACCCCATAACAAACTCACAAAAAAACTCGTTAGGCTTTAGTTTCACCTACTAGTTTTTTGGGTCGTTACAGGGTAGTGGTATGAAGAGTGTGAATGTTGTGGGTGTTGGAGCAGTGAACCCAGAAGAAGCTCAATTTGAAGCTCTTAAAAATGAGGAAGTAAACTTCTTAGCTAATCAAGGAGGCAGATATCGTCAAAACTATCCAAGGCCAGGTGGAAACTTGAGTTGGAATATAGATGAGGGATGGAGAGATCGTGACAGGGAATGGTATGATCATAACGCTACTTAGAAGGAAAGAGAGGGGGACAAGGACAGGTACGTCCCACCCCATGAGCGTCAAAATCCCAAGGAGTCTTAAAATGTCTGTACTAAAGACATGCTCTCACGTATTCTCAACAAAGTTTAATGGTCGGACAAAGTATTGAAAGAGATGAAGGAGGATATATCTACACTTAATCAAATGGTCACCTGTCATTCCATGTCAATCAACCAGTTGGAGGCCCAAATGGGTTAAATTTCTTCTCATTTGAACCCAAGGCAAAAAGGGGGATTGCCAATTGATGCCTTGGCAAACCCGAAGAATTATCCTTGAAAGGGTATTTTCGCTATGCCACAACATTAACTAAGGAGCTTCTTGGGAGGAAACCCAAGTTTTTAATGCTTTGGTTTTTCATTTTGAATAACGAGTGTTGATTGTGCAGGTTGAAAAGTGAAAAATGTTGGAAAATGGGTAGATTGGCGAGCCAATGTCTAGTCGGCAACATGCTGAATAGGTTGGCGAGCCCTGACTTGGACCACCGTTGGAACCACCAAGCTTGAAGGGGAACTCTGTAAAACTCGGCGGGCTAAATGCTTAATCGGTGACTCACCGAACAGGTCGGCGAGTCCGATTTTGTCCGTCGTTTGAACCGTGTGACACCTCAGAATTTAGTAGGCTATCCTAGAGCTAAACATAAGGATTAGTGTACTATTCTGGAAATGTTTAGACTAAATTAGATATAAAAATGAAAGGGGTAAAAAGCTAGGAAGAAGGCTAGGACCTAAGTTACTAAGAGAGAATGAAGGAAAACAATATTTTTTCCTAGGACCACTTGGCGATGGGAAGTAGCATCGCCAAAGTCCATTGGCAATTATCCAAATTGACCTCTCTCGCCTAGTGGGCAGCCTCCCCTTGGCCTAGCTATTGTAATTTTGGGCGGGCTAGGTCGGGGCTCGCCAACCCACTTGGCGCATTGCCCAAAAGACCCCCCTCAATGCCCATGTGAAATGCTCTATTAGGGAGCATTCTGTAATTTTAGGTGAGCCAAGGGTCCATTAGGCATGTCGCCTAGTGCCCTTGGCGACCTAGGGGGTGCATTAGGCGAGCAAAAATGGGACGTAGGTAGATTTTAAGTCCAAACTTTAGGGGCTTTAGGTAATCCCTCCAAAACTTGAACCAACATTATTATACTCATTTCCTAACAAGTATCTAAACCTTTTAAAGTCAAATTTTCCCCAATTTAGTTACTTCTAGAAAATAAAAGAGAAAACCCAAGAGATCATCTTCCTCACAATATTTCTCTCTCTAAACTCAAAGAAGAAGAAAGGAACAATTGGAGCTAGGGTTTGTGGATTTCAAAGGTTCTTCCTTAAATTTCCTGGGGATTCTTAATCAAGGTATGGATGATTTTCATATATGGCTAGTATCCACCCATAGAGTCCCCTCAAAAGTTGGTTTCCAAGATTTCAATTTCCCCAAACCTAGGGTCTTCTATCTATGATATGGGTCTCCTTCCAAAACGTTTTTTTTATGGTTGATTATGGTTGGTTATGATGAATTATGGTTGGATTGATGAGTATTGTTGTTTTATGATGAAAATTCCCCATAGACCCATGATTCCCCTATATTGATAAATCATGAATTGATGATGTGGGTTGGTTGATATTAGATTTTTGTCATTTAATTATGTTTATGTTGAATTAGTTATTGAATCATGAAATTCTTCCTATTATATGTAGTAATTGTATATGTTTGGGTTGAATGTGATTCATGTCCCTTTAAGGGCAAAAGTATGAGGGTTGGTACATTTTTATAAGAATTGTGTATGAATTTTTGATCCACCTAGAAGGTGAGGATCCTACGACTATTGTGTAAATTGTGGTATTGTGGAAAGATCATTCACCCCTACCCTTACACATGATTATGTCTGATATGTCTATGACTATGATAGAATTGTTGTGTTGAATGAAAGGCTATTCTCATGAACACACTGTGAATATGATGTGAAAGGTTTACTCACATATTGATGATTCTAAGGTTGAAAGGACATTCTCACCTAATTAATCTATGAGCTATTATTATACCACATTGACTTGACTGCCTAGTGCTTTCTTTTATGAACATGAACTTAAGTAAAGACTTAATATGACTTTTAAAGGGAAGTATGCTAAGCACTGAGTGGATATGAAAATGAGATGGAAGCTTTTACGTTAGAAAGTCTGGCTTCCCAAGGTAAGTTATCTCATGAGATGGAAAACTTTTACGTTAGAAAGTCCGGGTTTCTAGTAGCAATTTCCTTATCCCATAATGATGTGCCCACATAGGTCTTTAGCTAGTGGATCCACCTAAAAGCTAATATGTTAGTTCTACCTTAGGCAAGTAGGACATCTATTTTCGGTGTGGGGGTAAGACATCAGATTCCATGTAGCTCACATGGTCTATGTCGGTTAAGGCTATATTTCCCTATATGATAAGAATATGAATTATGATAAGAACATGGACTTCAACCATGATTTCTCAAGAGGCACTACTTAGTATGAGTGGGGGTATAAGACTCCATTTATGCATTGCACAAGTGGTCTTTAAGAGGGGTTTTGGGGAGGTTATTTTATGCTATGAAGACTTATGGATTATGTATGTATGATATGTATGGTTGTTAAGGTTGACTTTACTTGCTACAAGTTATGAATATGAATTCTTCCTTGTATATGAGTATTGGCTATGAGTGAGTTTAAGGTATTATATGTATGATGTTGGTGACCTAAAAGTGGTACTTAGCATTTGGTAGGGTTATGGGATCTTGCCTTTGTATTGCACTAGTATAACTTTGGGGTTTCATATGATATCGTTTGACTTCTGTTTCTTCATAAATGTGAATGATGGCTTTTAAACTTGAAAAATGCATGGTTTTTACTAAATGTCCCTTTTATGCATGTTTTAAGGATTTTCTATGCATGGCTTCCATACTTAGTACATTAATTTTGCTAACCCATATTTTCTACCTTTTCTATAAGTGTATGTTCTGGTCATTGAGACACACTTCTTCACTTGAGTAGAGCTTGGATTGATTCTCTCCAAGCTTGGTGATTCCTCATGGTTCGAGGACAAGAGACATTCTTTCTAGTTTCCTTTCATATGTTCTACTTAGAGACTTTATTGTAAAATGGCTATGACCTTATTTGAGATTCTATTATAGTAGATGGTTTAGTGAGATAACGTTAGACTCTTATTTTTGGATATTAAAGAAAGGACTTCGATTGTAAAAGTTTTAAATTCCGCATTATTTCTATTACCTATATTTATGATTATGCTAAGGGCTTGTATGAGACCCCTTCGAGGTCAAGTATGCCGTGTTGCATGTAGGGGGTAACCCTGGGTCATGATAAATCCCCAAATTGCTGGGAGTCCTGTAAAACTCGATGATGTAAAATACCATTCGGCCCATCACCAAGTAGGTCGGTGAGCACAACTTACTCCGCCAAAGGTGCCACGAACTGAAAGGTTTTAAAGGCCAAACAGTTAGAAATTTCAAAATCGTTCATCTTCTCTCATTTTTAACTCTTGTACCCTCTCACCCAACTTTAGATCTTGCTTATTGCCTTGTTATTACCCACTTTTTGTGTGAAATCGTTGCTCAAAATTGTGGAACTTTGCCACCTAGATATTCAAATTCAAAATTCGGCATTAAGGTTGGTTTTCCGAACCCCATAATTTCATTTTGTGGTTAAAATCAAATGCAATAGGTAAATTTGTTGTTGTTTTGTGTTGGGTAATTGGTATAATCGTGTTTAATGTGTTGGATTCCCCGTAATTTGTTTAAATGTGTACCTAAATGCTTTAAATTGATCGATTCTCGTGCTCTTGCTTGTAAACTGGAGTTTAAATTGTTGGGTTGCGGTTTATATGTGTTGGGTTTAGTGGGGTAAAGGCTAAGTAACCCCGAATTATGCTAAATGACGTCATATGCCCAATGATGGAGTGTTTGACATCATTCTTAAGGGCAAAATTCGTCAAATGGCCAATTTTCGCCAAACCAGGGGAAGTCTAAGTACCCCGAGGGCATGGGTCGTATGGGCCTGACTTTAATTGAATGGTGTTTGTGTTTAATTTTGAATTCGGGGCAGCGGGCTTGATTTTGAGAAATGGGTTTAAAAACTAGCACATTGGGCCATTTGACGAGCTAAGTCGAGCTCGCCGAATGGTTCGGCGATTTGCCAAAGTCCCCCACAAATCACTTTTAATTTCCAATATTGTTTGATTTCATTATATAACTTTCGACAAGATGCCTGAGGTTGCCGAGTTCACTTGATGACTTGCCGAAAGGTCATTTTGATTGCCCTTTTGCGCCCCTAACCCTTAAAATAAAATGTAACTTTCAATGAGCAATTTCTAGCTCCCTTAAGTAACTTGGCGACTCACCGAATGGTTCGGCAAGTCTTTCTGCAAATAAAATTCTGCATTTTTCTAACATTTTTCTATGTGATTTGGAGGAATGGAAAGAACAAACTTGAATGATAGTGGCATGCCACCCCGAAAGAAGGCACGAGGGATTGTAATAAATGAGGAAGCAGTTGCTTCCAGCGCCAATGGAAAGAAGTTACATCCGAAGGGAGGCAAGGGAAAAGGCAAAACGCCCATTGCTGAAACACCAGAGTCTAACTCTTGTGAGGGAGAGTCGTATGATTCTCAGGCTTAATTCTACGAGCCTGAGGATGATCAATTTCTACATGTCTGGAGGGATTAGCTTCACTCCAAAGCTTGTCATGATCCATCTAGGATTCCCAAGCTGACCTCTCCAGTTTTAGATTCGGTGCCACCTCCGGCACAGACGGTTGTTCCAACACCACTAGTTCAGGGTCCTACTCCCGGGTTACTCAATCGGTTTAAGGTCGAGGGATTGAGGACCATCTTGGAAGACAAGAGATTGTACATGGTTGGTGTAGTGGAAAGGAATCCAGATGTGTGGGACACTCTCTGGTTCCACAGATTCGAGATCTTCACCAGGCCCCATGGCCCATGCATTCCCACCTGGGTCCGGGAATTCTACTCAGCCTACATTGACTTGGTACCATAGGGGAATAAGAAGGCTAGTGCCTTCAAGCCGGTGGACTTCATGATGGTCTGAGGGAGGAAAGTTGGATGCAACAATGATTATATCAACTCTGTCTTTGATAGGACTATGGATTTCGTACAAAAGTACCAAATTATGACTACTGCAAAGACTCTGGATGACCTGAAGGGTTGGCTAGCCCCTTTGATTTCTGACACCACCCCTAGGTGAATTGAGGCCGGAGCGTCTATAGAAAAGAAGGACTTAAACATAGCAGCTTGGTATTGGTTTGGATTTATCAGCAATATAGTCATGCCATCACATAAGGAATCCATTCTCCCCCAACTAAACATAGCCTGTCATGGGTCTATCATAGCCAAGATGCGGCTAAATTTGGTATAGATTATCGAGTAGGAGTTGGCCATGAGGACCAAGCAGCGCCAGACGTCCCTTTCCTTTCCAATACTGATCACAGAGTTGTGTCGTCGGGCCAGAGTTCCTCGTGATGAGGAGAGGGATGTTGAGGTTACATCCACATCTTCTACTGACATCCAGTGCATAGAGGTTGAGTACACACGTGACGAGGCAGATAGGTGGAGAGTAGCTCCGCTGGACACATCCCCGGAGGTTGATATCGATACATTAACTCTAGAGGCTGCCTTGCCTACTCCGTCCTCCGAGCCTTCAGGTACTTCCAGTTCCACTCCTTCTAAGACCCCGAGTTCTTCTGCTGCTCCCCCGTCCCCTTGATCTGCCGCTGGTACTACTGCTTCCAAGACTCTGATCACCCAGGCCATGCTTCTCAAGATGTGGCATCTAGCCCATTCTGCCGATGTGCGTGCTTCCCGGCTAGAGGCCGCAGTTCCCTGGATGATTGAGAGAGCTATTACTGCTACACTGACACCTCTCTGGGATTCTATTGATGCTCTCACATCGGGAACAGAGGTTTGTGAGAGGGGGAAGGGTGTTACAGATGAGGTGATGACTTTTTGAGCTGAGGTAGGATGTGGACCATTCGAAGTCCCCCGATTTCACTTTGCTATTTGGGACGGTGAAGATCCCAGATGACCCGAGTGCATATATGTCAGCCTATGCTGAGGTGCCACCAGCTACCACCGGAGATGATACTATGGCTGATGCTGTTTATTTGAGGCCGAGACAGATGAGGAGCAACTTGAGGTGCGAGATGTGGCTGTTTATGAGGACATAGCTGAGTTAGAGGGTGCCATGTTTGAGATAGCTAGACAGACCCCCTTGAGAGATACTTCTATGGCAGGCTCTAGTGAAGCCAAGGTTGCTGAGACACCAGGCACTGATGCCCAACCTCAGAGTGTGACCCCAGGCACTGATTCCCAGACATACGGAGTGACTGAGATGCAAACGTCACCCTAGGCTTAGCTTGGCAAGATGATTTTTCCCCTCTTTATCTTGTTACACTTTGTTTTGTTTTAGTTGCATTTGTGGACAACTGCTTACTTTTGTGGGGTGGGCTGAGGTATTTCCATACCTACCTCTTGTGATAGTGATTTTTTTCTGATGATATGTTTTGTGAATATTGGGCTGTGAATATTGTGGTTCATTTATATATCTTAGTTTGGTATTAGATATGTTTTAGCTTGTGGCCCATTGTTTTGAATGAAAATGGTTTTGAACCTAATATTGGGCTGTGAATATTGTGGTTTATTTATATATCTTGGTTTGGTATTGCAGATGTTTTAGCTTGTGGCCCATTGTTTTGAAAGAAAATGGTTTTAAACCTAATTTTAAAATTTTTCCACCTCTTTTGTATGTAATTGTGGATGCTCTTGTGCGAATTTGAGTGTCGGTTGTGATCAATACCGATGACTCGAATAGTGCTCTTTATTGAACGAAATGAATGTGCGGCTATGATGAGCCAAACAAAGTTGCATATACAATATGTGAACTTTTAGCATCTTGTTGTGACTAGCCGGTTGTCGAATGAGTCTCTTGTGATGAACATTGCCCGCTAGCTAGAAAGTGTGGAGTCTTGTTTGATATTGGTACCAATGCCTTGTGTGATGAGATTACTTTGAACATTGTGTGTGATGACACCTAGAATTTCCCCCGTTGGTCCGGTTGATTGAGTGATGCAAGCACTTGAAATGATCTTAGGTAAGAATTTTGAAGAGTGAACCAATTTGACAATATACCTCTTTTGTGGTCAACCTTGTGAGATGTGTGAACCTTGCTTGGCCCCTTTTGGGCCTTACCCTTTTCTTGGAAGAAACTTGAGCAATTGTGACCTCTTTTTATCCATGCACCTATAACTTTCATGAAGTATTGTTTGTTTGAATAGCCAACTTATGCCAGAACCCTAAGTTGGGGGTGTGGTGAAAAGAGAAAGAAAGTCAAGAAGTATGAGAAATCCCCCTTATGTGAACACAAAACTTGGTTTCTTTAAATTAACTGAATCAACTTACAACAAGATCTTCTGTTAACTGTGTATCTAAGTTTTGACTGCCAGTGTTGGTGATAAAATACATTTCAATCAAACCCAATTTACTTTCCGTGTTATTTGTTTAGGAAATAGTAACGACAATTGAGTAAACGCGACAGTGAAACTTTATCTGTAAAGAAATTCAATGTGGGATTGACCTTAGCTCTAGTTGAGTTCTGTAAATTGACAACGACCGTTTACACTTCTTACTTGGAGTGTAAGTTTGGACGTATCAAATTTTGGCACCACTACCGAGGAATTTCAATTCATAAGTGTTTTACTAGCTTTTATTCGATTTGTAGTTATATTTCCTAATTTTACTTTTTGTTCTGTGTTTGTGTCTTTTTCAGGTGAGTGCTACTGTTTATGCCAAGTAGCAGGAGTAAAGGAGATCCATTGATTCCTTACGACTCAGAACTCGAAAAGACTCTTCGAAGTATAGTGAATGCACAAGAACTTGAGGCACAAAGACAAAGGTTGGGACTAGAAGCTGAAGCCGCTGCAAGAGCTGTTCAGCAGAATGGGGGTAACAACCAACCTAGGGTGGTAGATGAGAATAGAGGAGTGGATGGATTATCCCTCCCTAGCGCCAACCAATAGCTCTAAAGGGTAGAGCTCAGCCTCCATCACACATGATGTATGATGAAGATGATGCAGATTTGGATGGAGCTAGAGCCACTTGAGCGATAGTGTTACTTGCACTACCTCCAGGTGTTAAGTTCACAATCACCAGCACTATGATTCAATTGTTGAACCTGAAAGGTATGTTTAGGGGTGCAGCTGGTGATGATGCAAACCAACACCTAATGAATTTTGTGGCAATTTGTAAGTCACAAGAGATTCTTGGGGTCAACCAAACAACAATGAGGTTGAGGCTGTTTCCATTGTCTCTTACTGGAGAGGCGACTAACTGGTTGAATGAGATGCCAAATGACTCCATTCGAACTTGGAATGAGTTGAAGGAAGCTTTCCTAGAAGGATTCTTCCCAAAATCAAAAGAGTTGCAGATGAAGGACGAAATTAGTACACACAGTTAGCTACCAGGAGAGACAATGCATGATACTTGGTGGAGGTTCAGCCAAAAGCTGAAGAAATGCCCCAACCATGATCTTATCGAAAGGCATCTTAAACAGGCCTTTTATAGGTCTCTGAATTATGTTACTAAACCTATTGTTGATGCAGTTTGTGGAGGCTCATTTATGAGGAAGCCATTTGCGGAGAGCATGCAGCTATTGGATGAGGTCTCAAAGAACAACAGAACATAGTACACTAGAGATGCAGAGGTAGGAGAGCTTGGGTATACATTTAAATTTTCAGCTGAACAAATGAAGAGAGAAGAAGAAAGGGACCAAGACATGGCACATATGAGGACTCAAATAGATCTGCTCACAAAGCACATTGTCGCCAAGTCTGAAAAGGTGAACGCCGTGGGACAACAAAACTTGTATGAGGATCAGGATCTTGACCTTGATGAGGAAGCTAACTACTTGGGGAACCAAAGGGGGTTTCCAGAATTATAACTCTGGAAATCAGGGTTACAATTCTGGAAACGCAGGTCGGAACTATGCTAGGGATGGTGAGTATGAGAGGCCATTAAATGGAGATCAAGGAAACTGGCAAAATAGAGATGGGTATAAGAATGATCGCAGTGGTGTTTATGTGCCCCCAAGCAATAGAGACCGGGCAAGTAGTAGTTCCTACGGATCTAAGCTAGAAGATATAATGGCTAAAGTACTCCAGAAGGTTGAATCAACTGATGCATGGGTAAAAGAAATGAGAGGTGATTTCTCAAGCATGAGTCAATTGGTGGACTCTCACACCACCTCCATTAAAAAAATTGAGCAGCAGTTGGGGCAACTCTCAGCATCACTGAATCAGAGGAAGAATGGATCACTACCAAGTGACACCATTAAAAATCCCAAGAAGGACGGGCACTGCATGACCATCGCCACCAGGAGTGGTAAAGTTCTTACTGACCCTATTTCTGTAGGTACAAAAAATGGACAGATCCTGGAGAAAGCTAGCAGAGATGAGGATGAAACTATATAGGTAGATGACTTGAAAGATGCTCAGCCTAAAGCACAACCTGCGAGAGGAAAAGAGAAAGAGGTCGAGGAAAACCTGCCTTTACAGCAGATTCCCAGACCACCTCCTTCTTTCCCTCAAAGGCTCAAAGTGATAGCTGAAGATGGGAAGTTTACAAAGTTTATCACCATGCTGAAACAACTTTTAGTAAACATACCACTAGTGGAAGCCCTGGAGCAGATGCCAGGATATGCCAAGTTCATAAAAGACTTAGTTACCAAGAAAAAAGCTGTAAGTTTTGATTTTTCTAACGATGTTCATCATTGCAGCGCTATTGCTACCAGATCTATGGTTCAGAAGAAGGAAGATCCAGGTGCATTCACGATCCCATGCACCATTGGGTCAATTAGCTTTGCAAAAGCTTTATGTGATCTAGGAGCTAGCATCAACTTGATGCCATTAGCCATTTACAAGAAGTTGGGATTGGGAGTACCAAAACCTACATCAATTAGGTTGATGATGGCTGATAGGTTAGTTAAGCGGCCCGTGGTAGTCCTATGTGATGTACTTGAGAAGGTGGACACCTTTATTTTTCTAGCTAACTTCGTGATCTTGCATTGCGAGGTGGACTTTGAGGTCCCAATCATTTTGGGAAGACCATTTTTGGCAACAGGAAGAGCATTTTTAGATGTTGAAAGAGGTGAGCTGAACTTCAGACTTAACAAGGATGAGGTAAAATTCAATATTTGTAGATCAATGAAGAAACCTAATGATATGAATGTGATATCTGCAATAGAAGTGGTTACTGATGAGCACATGAGGGTACCCATAAAAGAGAGGATGACGGTTGAAACATTAGCAGCAATGCTGATGAACTTTGATGCTGATTTTTGGTCTGACTATGTAGAGACCATGAATGCCTTGCAGGGTATGGGAGCACACTCGTATGCTCTAAAGAAATTGGACTTGGAGTTGAAAAACAGGCCAAGCCCTCCAGCGAAACCATCCATTGAAGAGCCATCGGTGTTAGAACTGAAACAGTTACCCACTCACCTCAGGTATGTATTCTTGGGTATTAATAACACTTTAATTGTGATATTGGCTGCAGATTTGAATGAAGAGCAGGTATAAGAGGTGATTAAGGTGCTAAAAAGATACAAAAGAGCCATTGGCGGGACTATTGCTGATATAATTGGAATACCTCCAGGTATTTGTATGCATAAGATTCAGCTTGATGAAGACTACAGCCTGAGTATTGAACACCAACGGAGGTTGAACCCACCTATGCAAGAGGTGGTTAAGAAAGAAATAATCAAATTGTTAGATGCTGGGTGGTCTACCCTATCTCTGATAGCCACTGAGTCAGTCCAGTGAAATGTGTGCCTAAAAAGGGAGGTATGACTGTGGTGGCAAATACCAAGAATGAATTAGTCCCGTAGACACCAGTCTCTGGATGGCGAGTGTGCATGGACTACAGGAAGCTGAACAAGTAGACTTTGAGGGTTCATTTCCCCATACCTTTCATGGATCAGATGCTTGACAGGTTGGCGGGTAAAGGGTGGTACTGTTTCTTAGATGGATACTGTGTCTACAACCAGATATCAATTGTTCCTGAAGATCAGGAAAAGACCACCTTCAGATGTCCTTATGGCACCTTTGCGTTTAAACGCATGCCATTTGGACTATGTAATGCACCAGCCACATTCCAAAGGTGTATGATGTCCATCTTTTCCGACATGGTTTAGGACACTCTAGAGGTATTCATGGATTACTTCTCTGTAGTAGGTGATACTTTTGATGACTGTTTGTTGAATCTTAGTAGGGCTTTACAGAGATGTGAGGAAGCTAACTTAGTGCTAAATTGGGATAAGTGCCACTTCATGGTAAAAGAAGGCATAGTCCTTGGACACAAGGTGTCACAGAAAGGAATTGAGGTTGACAAGGCTAAGATTGAGGTGATTGAAAAATTACCTCCACCAATCTGTGTGAAGGGTGTTCGGAACTTCCTAGGACACGCCAGATTCTATAGGCATTTCATCAAGGACTTCTCCAAAATTACACACCCCATGTGCAAGCTTTTAGAGAAGGAGGTGGAATTTGTCTTTGATGAGGCATGCCTTAAAGCATTTGAGTGGCTAAAAGAGAAGCTGATTTCAGCGCTAGTGATTATTGGCCAAGACTGGGCAGAGCCATTTGAGGTGATGTGTGATGCTAGTGGGACTGCGTTAGTAGTTGTGCTAGGACAGAAGCACAACAAGATGTTCCATCCGATTTACTATGCTAGTAAGTCACTAAATGGGGTATAACAAAACTACACAGTCACTGAGCAGGAACTATTGACTGTAGTGTATGCTTTTGAAAAGTTCAGAGCTTATCTGCTGGGCACTAAGGTGATAGTTGATACAGACCATGCTGCTTTGAGATATCTCATAGAAAAGAAAGATGCTAAGCCGAGGCTGATCCGATGGGTGCTGCTGCTCCAAGAGTTTGATTTTGAAGTGAAAGACAGGAGAAGTTGTGAGAACCAGGTAGCTGATCACCTTTCTAGGTTAGATGCTGCAAAGAAAGAAGAAATTGAGCTTGAGATAGATGATACATTTCCGGATGAGAAGATATTAGTTGCTATTCTTGATCTTATTCCTTGGTTTACTGACTATGCTAATTTTCTGGTTAGTGATTTGATGCTTGAGGGGATGACATATCAACAAAAGAAAAAGTTCTTGCATGATGTTGACAAGTACTTTTGGGATGAGCCTTATCTATATAGGGTGTGTGCTGACAACATAATTAGGCGATGTGTTCCAAAAGAAGAAATGTTACACATTTTGGAGGCCTATTACTCATCTCCAGTTGGTGGTCATCATGGTGGTGCTCGAACAGCTCACAAGATACTTCAATGTGGGTACTACTGACCCACAATCCACCAAGATGTCGTGGATATAGTAAGGAGTTGTGATGTGTGTCAAAGGCAAGGAGCCATCTCTCAATGCCATGAGTTACCCATGACACCCATTTTGGAGGTGAAGTTGTTTGACGTATAGGGTATTGATTTCATGGGCCCCTTTGTGAGTTCTTTTGGGCAGGGATATATACTGGTTGCAGTGGACTATGTGTCCAAATGGGTTGAAACTGTCGCGTTACCTGATAATGATGGAAAGAGTGTTGATGCGTTCCTGAAAAAGAACATATTCTCAAGGTTTGGAACGCCTAGAGCCATTATGAGTGATGGTGGTTCTCACTTTTGCAACAAAGTGTTCAGTGCACTTTTGACTAAGTATGGGGTGAAACAACACAAGGTGGCACCGCCTTATCACCCACAGACCAGTGGACAAGTGGACGTCTCCAACAGGGAGATCAAAGCAATATTGGCAAAGACAGTAAATGCCAATAGGACAGACTGGGCAAGAAAGCTAGATGATGCTCTATGGGCATACCAGACAGCTTTCAAGACACCTATTGGTATGTCTCCATATCAATTGGTGTTTGGAAAGGCATGTCATTTGCCTATTGAGCTTGAGCATCGAGCACTCTGGGCATTGAAGAAACAAAACCTCAGCTGGAGTGAAACAACTAACTTAAGGTTAGATCAGATAAATGAGATGGATGAGTTCTGTCTGAGAGCTTATGAGAGATCAGCTCTGTATAAGGAGAGGATGAAGCTATATCATGATAAGCATATTAAGAAAACAGGCTTCACTCCTAGTGACTTGGTGTTACTTTTCAACTCCAGACTGCGTCTGTTCCCGGGAAAACTGAGGTCTAAATGGTCTGGACCTTTTAAAGTCACACAGGTATTTCAATCTGGGGCTATTGAGTTAGAAAATGAGAAAGGTGAGAGATTCAAAGCTAATGGACAGATAATCAAGGCATATTTGGGTGTCCTGGAAGAGGTGAAGATAGTGGAGGAATGCAAACTTGATGAAACTGAGTAATCAAGTAACCCGAGTCGCGCCGTGACGTTAACTTGTGGACTGCTTGGGAGGCAACCCAAGGTGTATTTGCATCAGGTATTTTCATTTTTTTTTATGTTTATTTGTTTTTGTAGAGTCACTGTGTGCTAATGTGTCCAGGAAGGATTAGGTGAAAAGTTGCAGAAACTAGTGCAAGCTGAACCTTATGGAAAACCTCACGGACCATGGTTCTCTTCATGGGCACTTTCACGGTCCGTCAACTTGAGGACCAAGTGAGGAGGCTACTGGAAATTGTATGGAAAAGGTTCACGGAAGGGTTCATGGTTCGTCACAGTTTGGACGGACCTTCTAGCCTTTCGTGAACCTCAGGTATGAATATCTAGGGTCCCAAGTCACCTTCACGGGCTGCTTGACGGACCGTGATGCTTTTTACTGGAAACTTCACGGTCTGTCGTCTGCCTCAGGTAAGTATCGTCATTGGTCAGTTTCACGGGCGGTCTCATGGACCGTGAAGCCCTTCATGGGTTTCTTCACGGTCCGTATTACGACTCAAACCCTCCTGAAACCCGTCCCGACCTGCGATTGAACCAAAATGGTAAGTGCACGTATATATGTCCTCAAGTGCCCAGTTTCACATTTTTTCCCCTTTCTCTTCTTTCTTTTCTCCTCTCTTCCCCATAATGGCTATCCATAGGCCAAGTCGATCACCACTCACCCAAGAATCGAAACCCTAAACCTTTCAGTGGTGTAAGAGTGTTGAGTGAGTTCCTGAGTTCGACTTTGTGTGAAAACCCTTATTTTCTCCAAGTAAGTTGATCATTCATGGTGTATAAAGTTCAATCTTGCCTAAACCTATGTGTAATCAATTTGATTTTCTTGTGTTTATCTTGTCATTGTGGTGATTAATTGATAGTGGATAATGACTGTAGTGGGTAAGTCGACTTGGGAAGTTTTATTTGTTCTTGTGTGTGAGTCTGCCAAATTGTTTCTATGGATTTATTTGTGTGTGATTTTTCGTTCAGAAGTAGGGTAAATCGAAATGGGGTTGACAATTCTACATATAGAGAGGTGTTGCTTGTGTTTAAAATGGTGGGAAAATGGCTATAACATTGGGTAGGGATGAAGGTGATTGTTTACTGGTCGTGTAGGACCACGACAGGGTTCACGGACCGTAGAAGATGCCACGGGCCGTGAACCTTGTCGTGGACCACACTTGAAGTCCACCCAGCCCTCTAATAAAGTTCACGGTCATGATCACGGACCGTGGTGAACTTCACGGGCCGTGAAAGTGTCCGTGAACATGCCTTGGATAAAATATTCAATCGCCCATCATGTACACTGATTCTGCCCTAACTCCACGAGGGACTTCACAGTCCATGGTGTATATTACGGCTCGTGAAAGTTCCCGTATAGTTTACTTCAATTGTAAATTATTGTAATTTTCCTGTATTTAGTTTTTGTTTGTTTTTCATTTCGTGACCTTTCTCGATGATAGATTGGGTGACGGCTTTCTTAAGGTAAGGTGTCACGATGATAATACACAAGGGACGTCTGAGTACCCGCTAGTGTGTCATTTTAGTGATGATTGTACTGAATTGGTGTTTTGTTTCTCAGGTACAATGGGTCCTAGAACAAAGAATGCTAACAAATCTGCCCCCCGTCACCGTTTCTCAATCAGAGGGTTATGACGACTCCGAGGCTAGTGGTTCTGAAGTGCGCATAAATATTGAACCTGAAGCGCACTCGCCTCAGGCTACTAGATCACTGGCAAAAAGGGCAATCCTCCAGGACTGTCCTTCTCAGTCTGAAGAGGGAGGTGACAGTTCTGAAAATGGGGAAGACTCGAGAAGTCAATCTGATGCTGCCACTGGTAGTCAATCTGCTGATAACTCGGGGGGTAGTGTAGAATCTGAAGGTGGTTCTCAGGATGATTCACACTCATCTCCACCTGCAGAAAATACAGAAGCTGCAACTGGTACACAAGAAGAAGCAACTATGGGAGAAGATGATGAGGTGACTCTAGAGGACACGATGGTGCAATATGTTCAACTCCAGGAACCAAAGCTTGCATTAAGGCAACAATTGATTGACTGTTTCAGAGTGATGTGGACGGTGGATAAATCAGAAGAGTTTTTCAACAACGGTATTGTGGGCAAGTCAGGAGGTTTTAGAAAGAGGCCACTCATGCTTGAGACGAGAGTAGTGATGGCAGACATCCAAGCATTTCCAGAAATTTACAGGTTGTTTTAGCTTCACCAATTTGACTGGATGAACAATGCTCCTAGGGTATAAACTGGCCATCTACCCAGAGAATTCTATGCCATCTATGCAGCTACTCTGATGAACAAGGTTGCAGAAACAGAATCATCTAAGCGAGCATAGAAAGCACTGGCAGCCACCTTTGACCCGTTAGAGACAATCACTGTGCGGGGA
This sequence comes from Solanum acaule, assembly GCA_036250505.1. NCBI lineage: Eukaryota > Viridiplantae > Streptophyta > Magnoliopsida > Solanales > Solanaceae > Solanum > Solanum acaule. Next base: position 22,427 of record JAJOOR010017355.1, read on the forward strand.
AAAGTTGTGGATATCTCTGAGGCATCGATCAATAGGATGCTATATGTCCCTGAGTATTCATCACCGGCTTCTGTAGGCTTATTTGAGGCTAAAGTCCATGTTGTCACGAGTGAAGTGGAGATGGAAGACCGGACTTCCCGAGAGCGCATTATGCGTTGGATTGCCAGTTAAATAGCCACGGAAAAAGAGGCAGCAGCGTGGGTGTCTGATTCTCATGTACACATTACAAAGGCATCCCTCACTTTTCCAACCAAGGTTTGTTGGTCTATTGTTTGAGCCCAGTTGCGACCCACAGGAAATGATAATACTTTGTCTCTGTCATTGGCCTCTTGGGTTGCTTGCCTCATGGCCGGTTACTTAGTGAATGCAGGCTAGATCATTTCCACTGAGATGTGTGATAGGGCGTTGAATGAGAGGGCATTTTAACCCCTGTGATGCGGTCCTTATTATTACACAAATTGGGATCAGCCATGCTGGGCTTTTGCCTCTGAGCTGCCACCCTTCTATACCAATTGGGATCGACCCATGCTAGGCATTTTCCCTAGGCTGCCACCCTTAACTATACAGATTGCTTCACTTAGTTTATTTAAACTTTGAGATTATTGTTTTGGTGGTCATAATCATTTTTGAGATTCGGAACCATGGAGAAGTAGTAGAAAATATGAAAATAATGACTCTAAGGCAGTAACGATGACGTAAGGAGCTATGTAACATCAATGCGTTCATTACTTATGAGCTTAAATGGCACAATTGACTTCAATTGACTAAGAGGAGAATTTACCAAGCTAGTTGTTGCAAATACCATTTCTATATTAGCACATAGGACGATAATTATACAAGTGTAGAGTAATGAACTGTTATGACCCGAGGGTACCCCCTAGATGTAACACAATGTACTAAACTCCGAAGAGCCTTGTACAAGCCTCTTAGCATATCATGACATAAGAACATAGGAAATTTTGTGGAAATTTAAAACTTTTCTTTACAATCGAGGTCTTTTATAAAAATAGGTGGAAGTTTCTTATACTATGTCTCAAACCATCTACAAAATTTGAATAACACTTTGGGACATGGCCCATACAAAAGCTCTAAAAGTAAAACAAATGACATAAAGGATAATAAAGGGGTTTGTCCTCGAAGCTATGAGGATTCACTAAGTCTTGAACTCCATGCTCCTTAGAAACCTATCTTCAAAGAATAGCACACAAGACTCCAAACCCTACATTTGGTAAAATTTTTAGAAGAAATATGGGTTAGCACAATTATGTACTAAGTATGATAGCCATGCATGAAAAACCTTTGAAAACATGCAAAAAGGGACATTTTTATTGAATGCATGCACTTTTCTAGTTTCAAACCATCATTTGGAAATTAGTGTGGAAACCCAATCTTAAGCATACAATACATCATGAAGTAACATAGACTATAGTATGGTAGACAACAATCACAAGTAGTGCACATAAGAGATACCACTAGGAACATATACATGGTCAATGCAATCTAGTGTTAACATGACAGGTGTAACGAATCGGAAAATGATAGGTTCAACTAGAGCCTTAACGTGGGGTTTATGTCATGAGTTAAGGGAAATTACTAAGGTTTTTGGGTGTAGGCCATGGTTTGGGAAACTAGGCTACCTAAAACTAGTCCTAGCTACTGCCTCCCTAGACCACGAGGGTCTTCACGACCCGTGGTGGCAAGGCAGTATGCTCAAGTTTGGTGCAAAGCCAAGGCACCCCTTCACGAGCCACTTCACGACTCGTGGTCATGACCACTGGTTGTGGGAAGGCTCGTGGGGTTGCCTTAGCTTGGTGGTGGGGTGTTGCAAGTCGAGGGAGCTACTGTCCCAAAGTTCATGGGAACCACAACGAGCCGTGGTTCCCTAGACGGTCCGTGAAAGTTAACTTGGAGTTCACTTAGGATCAAGGGAGGCAAAGCAACTTTACCTAGGTGCTACCCCATGACCACGAGCTTCACCACGACTCATGGTGTGAACCACGGATCGAGGGATGTTCCGTGGACTTGCCTTGGCCTTTGAGGGCTTGGAAAGGATGGGAGCCACACTGCCTCAAGGACCAAGGGCACCACCACGACCCATGGTCCCCCTCACGACCCGTCTAGTTAGGCGTGGTCCCTGACGGGCTGCCTCAAGTTGGGGGTTTTTGGTAATTTCGTTTTAATGTGTTATTATGTGGGGTTGATTTTAACTGACTTATATGATAAATATATAAGGTTTTAAGTCTTTTAAACTAGTCATTCACTCATTATTTCCCCAAATCAAATCCCAAAGTCCTCTCTCTCTATATTTCTCTCTAACTCAAGGAAGAAGAAGAAGTGGGAGCTAAGGTTTTGGATTCCAAGCTTTCTTCATCAAATTTCTTGGGAAATCTTAGAAAAGGTATGGTGATCCTTCATCTAGGGTTAGCTTTCACCCTAGGTTCAATTTCAAAGTAAACTTTTACAGATTTCAAGTTCATGAAAACTTAGGGTTTTACTCAATCACATGGGTTCTTTCACCAAATGGTTTTAAAAGGTTTCTAATGGCATATTATTGTTATATTGTTGTTGTATTGATGATTTAAGATTAAAATACTCCATGAACCCATGATTCTCTCTATTCCTAGTTTATGCTTTTATGAAGTGGGTTGCTTGATAATGAATGTATACGAATAGAACTTGTTTAAATGGCTTTAGATTGTTGAAGTATGTCATTACCCATGCTTATTTCATGGTGTATTGTTGGTGGATTGGTATGTGAGGTTTATGGCCTTGAAGGCAAGATATGAGCGGCTACTTGTTGATTTAGAATTGTTAACATGATGTTGATCCACTTGAAAGGTGGAGGTGTTTACTTATTATGTATATTGTGACCATGCCCTAGAAGGCATAGTATGAGAAATTGAAGTGTTATAATGACATTGTATGAATGAGAATTTAATGAAGCTAAGGTGACCATGTCTTGAATGTGAATGTGTTATTATTGAAAGGCCTTTTCTCAATTTGACACTTATGAATGTTGATGATAGAATATGACGGATTCTTCAATATAAAGTATACCTTGAATTGGTAGGGGTTATGCATCCTTTTCTTGTATAAATGATTATATTGTTGATTGTTGAATCCTTGGATCGGTAGGCTCGTGGCACCCTTCCACACATGCTTATATTAAACCTTGGGATCGGTAGGCTTACGATACCTTTCCATTAATGATGGTTATGAACCTTGGAATTGGTAGGCTTATGGCACCTTTCCATGAAGGTTAATGATGAGACTTGAACCGGTAGGCCTATGGCACCCTTTCAAGAGGAGTTAATGAGCTTTCCTAAATGGACCTTGAATCAGTAGGCTTAAGGAACCATTTTATGTGTTAATGAATGAAATTGGAGTCGGTAGGCCTATGGAACTTCTCATATGTGATAATGTCAAGGTAATGAACTATTTTATGGGAATGTAGGCTAAGCACATGGTGGACTTGGTTAGATGGAAACTCCCCAAAAGTTAGGCATGAGTTTCAATGATCGTCTACCTTATCCCATAAACTATGTGCCCGCATAGGTCTAGCTAGTGGATCCACCTAAGCTATATGAACCAGTCTTCCTTAGGCAAGTAGACCACCTATTTACGGTGTGGGGATTTATGACACTGGATTCCAGGACAAGCTCTCATGGTCTATGTCGGTTAAATGCATATTCCCATCATGTGAAATGTCATTATGGTTTCTTGATAGGTTCTACAAAGTGTAGGTAGTAGTATAGGATGCTACCTATGCATTGCACGAGTAGGCTTGGAGAGAGTCATAGAGAGTATCTCTAAATCTTAATGGCTATGATATGAATGTGTTTTAAATGAAGTAATTGAAGAATGTTAACTCTTAAATGCTTAATGTCATATGCATGCTATACTTGAGTTATATTATAAGTTATTTCTCTCTTGTCATGCCTTATAAAATGTTATGTTTCTTATGTATGAATATGACTTAAAGGTGAAAGGAATGGTAAGTTTACTTTAGGTGAACTAAATGTGGTGCCCTAGTATGGATGGTGGTTTGGGACGCTATCCATACATTGCACAATGTATAGCATAAGGGTTGCTTGAGGTGAAGGTCCAAGGTAACGGTAGTGGTTTCCATGTGATATTGTTTAAGTGTGAAGTTATGACTTATATGATGTTAATGCTTGTGTATGATGTCTTTTACGCTATTGTTCATGATATTTCGAGATGTGACATAATGCATGGTTTTCAACCAAAATGTCCCCTTTTGAAGCATGTTTTGCATGGTCATCATACTTAGTATATTTATGTGTACTAACCCATATTTTTAATGTTTTTACTACAAGTGTAGGTTTCGGCAAGTTATTCCTCCTGGCTAGTTTGAAGTGTTGGATTGCTTTTCTCCAAGACTTGGTATGTCCTCATGATTCGAGGACAAGACTTATGTTCCCTTATTTCATGTAATAGACATTTTAGTAGTTGTTTTTGATTGGAAAGGGTTGTGTCCCTATTATGTTTTAAGTTTGTGTCTAAGATAGCCATGTGATACTTAGACTTCCGCTGTACTTCAAGTTTTCCTTTAGTTGAAGTTTTGATATTTTGGATGTAAATGAGTTTTAATTCTGCATTATTTCTTTATCGAATGCATTGAAATGCTATGAGGCTTGTATGAGGCTTTTCGGAGACCTGTACGCCGTGTCACGACTAGGGGTGCTCTCGGGTCGTGACAACATGTGAGCAACACTTCATGAGCCACCTCAAGGCAAGCTTGTTCAAGGCATAGGTAAGACCCTATATTCCCACCAACACTAAGCAAGTCACTTTAGATCCTCATTCATGTTTACCCTCTTTTAAAATCATCCTTAGCCTATCTCTCATAGACTAGAACACATTCACTTTTAGTCAACCATATCAATAGAAGCAACTCATAGCAACAATCCAAGTTAATATGCAACATTACAAGTAACCTTGACATCCAATGAAATTACCATTTAGACATAAGCACAATCATTACATGAGTCATCTTGACAAATAGGAATCTACCATAACTACTCGCAAAGCCTACTAGTGGAATGCATGGATGGCATCCCATACTACCATTCACACTTCATAGAACCTCTTGAGTAACCATAACACATCCTAGACTTGACCTTGTGGGAATTAGCCTTAACCGACATAAGGAGATTGCTTCTAGAAACCCACCCTTTCTAGCAGGAGAGCTTCCATCTCATGAGATACATTATAGAAATCCATCCTTTCTAGCGGGGCTATTTCCATCTCATATTCAATATCCACTCAGTGCTAGGCATAACTTCCCACAAATACATGACTTAGTCTTGAATTAAATTTGAAAGCATGAAGGAGTATCTTACCCTCCATCCAACACAATTCATAAGGATAGCTCATAGATTCATTAGGTGAGAACTAACTTTCAACCTAAGATCTTCATGATTGACTAGATTAGGTAAGATCTAACTTTCAACCTAGAGTCTTCAATATGTGAGGAAAACTTTCACATTATACTCATTATGTTTTTATGAGAATGAACATTCAATCAACACAATAATATCATCATAATCATGGTATCATCATGTCTAAGTGTGTGCGGGTGAGAATAGACTTCCAACTACAACACAATTACAACAATGATCATAAGATCTTCACTTTCTAAGTGAATCATAAGCTTATACACAATTCTCATAAAGATCTACAAATCCTCATAACTTTGCCCTTCAAGGTACATGAACCATAAGAAACACCTTAGTCACATCATAGTCATATGCATGCATGGTGTGTGTGTGTGTGATTGTCCTTCCAACGACACAACAACAACATTATCATAATGGACACTTTATCCTCAAGGTATTCATAAACATGCACACAATTACCTCCAAGTCATGACCCCTTTACTTTCTGAAAGGATGGTCTTACATCATCAACACACTTTCACTAAGCGTGTATAATATCACAAATTGCCCCTCTAAGGACCAAGGACTAAATTTACTCAACACATCTAGCATTCATTATATTAGACATGGGTATGATCATAGTTCAAGTATTCAAGTCATAAAATGCATGATTTCTAACACTCACCATATAGGTCGTGTTGGTGGAGTCTTTCCAAAATGACACCACATACAATACAACTTACAACAATTTAGAGTATAATCATGTTCATAAAGTATGCACATAAGCCACAATTTGGCATAAGTCGCTTGTCTTACCCCTCTTGGATCAAGGATCACAATCAATAAATCTCATTTAGGATTACTACAATTAACATGGAAAAGAACATGATTCAATTAACTCAACTAATACAATATAATCCCACAATATTCATCTTACTACAATCACCCTCAACACAAAGTAACAAATTGGGGACATGGGGGTTCATAAGTTCTTGGGGGAAAATCAACATCAAAACCATAGAAATCCCTTAATTAATACATATTTCAAGTAATCAATACATTACATTCATAATTCTACAACATTCTACTAAAGTAGTTCAACACCCCAACTTTAAGATCCAATTTGAGAAGTTAGTAAAATTCATGGGTGTGGATGGACCTATGCCCAGTAGGTGCCATCCGTAGGTCACCCCATTTATGACATCTTTTTTGGAATTTGGCAGCCTTGGAGTTTAGACTTTAGGGTCCCCCTCAAAGACCCTTGGTTGGTCCTTGGGGGGTCGTACCTTGATGTTTAACCCCTAAACACCTCTATCGACTCGGGGAACCATTTTACAACCTTAACCCTCACATCAAACTCAAACACCCTCACTAAGGTTCTAGTGACACCTACTAATTTTAGGGGGCGTAACATGAACATATAATGAGGTGATTCGACACACTAGGAAGGGGGAAAATATTATTAGTTATATTGAAGATCGTACACTACCACCAAGTTTCCTTGACTAGGAATGGAGCTTAGGAAACTCATTATGTTGATATAAATCACAATTATCAGATTTCATGCCAAAAATTATGGAATCGAATAACCTTACATACCTTGCTGTATAACTCAGATATTACAAGGAATTAACCTTCTCCCTTTCAGATTATTAATCTACAATGAAATAAGTAAAACTAGTATAAGTAGCTAATCAATACATTGGGCTACTTAACCTCACAAAAATGGTAGCTCGGTAGCGGGCCTACACAACATTCAGTTTGGTGGTGTATCACCACACCCTCCTATATTTCCATATAAAATATTCACACCTTTCCCCAACATCAACCATGCAGTCCCCACATATACACATAAAACAGCCCAATATGTTCCTTACCGTAGTAACCAAATATTGAATTCACCATCCCTTGAGTTCTTAATAACAACACACATGTAATTCTTTATCCAAACTCATGCATAAGGAGGACAAAAAAAGGAGGAGTCACCTTACCTCAATTTATGCAACTTTCGCTTTTAACTTGGAAGCTTCAAGAACTTCAACTTCCCTTCACACTTAAACCAAGGAAGAAAAGAAATGTATCTTATTTATCGAGGAAAGTGAGCAGTAGCTTGTGGAAACATTCTTCCTTTGTACTTATATTTGAGCATGAATAACATGTTTTCCTAATCATCCATCGGAGAATTAAGCTAAATCTTTAAGTGTTTTCACTTACCTTATCTTGCAAAGATGACGGTTTCTTCAAGAAACCTAGAAGAAATTTGAGGCTGCTATTTTAATCCTTAAGAGAAAAGAGTGAAAGAGAGAGAGAGAGAGAGAGAGCTGGAGTTAATTCTGAATTTATTTGTATAAATGGAGTGGAAATAGCAGCCAATATTTATCTTGTATTGAGCTTTCTTCACCTTTAAGAATATCCTCTAGAACTTCCTTCTCTTTAGCTACTAATTGGTCAAGTAGGTGATGCACCTGCTTATGTACATCAAGCTGCTTCAATGTTCAAAGTAGGTGATTCACCTACTAGCCCTTTTCCTTAATTGGGCTTAACTTACATTGGGCCTTGGCAAATTTGGCTGCTAGGTTTTAAATTTCATTTTCATTTTATTTAACTTAGTTTGGGCCTCAAGTGAGTGCATCTATGCCAAAATATGATCCATCAAGGCCTTTTTAACTAGATCCATATAGCTCAAGTAGGTGATGCACATAGTAGCTTAATTAAGCCAAGCAAGAAGCTCACTATTTTATTCCATTTTATAAATATTAATCCCTTTTGCTTTAACTTAGCACTTAACTTTCAACTTTAAGCTCAATTACCACTTTACTATCTCGAGTTTAAATACTTCTATCGGAGTTAACTTGCAGTACACATGCTGAAATGTGCAAGGCAATACATCACATTCCGAGCTAGTTTAAACCAACACTAATCATATAAGAAACATGGTCCCTCACCTATACAATAAGGCTATGTCAAGTATCACATGAATAGAACTAGCATATGCATAATACAGGTTGTTACACATTTGCCCCTGGGACGAACTGGCTCCATTACTAAGGTCTTAACGGACGTTTATGAAAAAATTTGGCCATTTTTATAGGAATTTGGGATCACAAAAAAATCCATGGACTATAGCAAAAACAATCGGCAAAATATGGTTTTACCTACTTTAGGGCTCGTTTGAACTTTAAAATGTTGTCGTTTGCCCCTAGGTACAAACTGACTCTATTACTAAGGTCTTAATGGATGTCCATGAAAAATTTCGGCCATATTTTTTCTAGAATTTGGGATCACAAAAAATTCATGGACTATAGCACACGAAAGTTGGCAAAATCTGGGTTTACCTGCTTTGGGGCTTGTTTGAACTTGAAAATGCGGCCATTTTTTCATGCCTCAAGTCCCATTGAGACGGACAGGCACCCGATGCCCTAAAGGCCCGAGGGAACCAACATATAACTCTTACTTATCATACATGCAACAAATGAAGTTATAAATCTTTGATGAGTACACTTAAAATACCCTGATAAAATACCAACATAGATAGGCCTAACATAGATATACTTGATTGGTCGTTGAGGCCTTAATTACTAGAAAACAAGACATAATCACGCTTCACTTTGACATTGGTCTACAAAGCCTCTACAAGATAGACACTTATCTTATAATCTCAAAAAATACAATAGAGACTCAGCAAAGCCTTGAAGGAACCTTGAGCTCACCAAAGGTCGTTGAGCATCCTATGCTTATATTGAGAGATTTTATTAGCTTGAGTACATGTACCTGTGTCATGAAAACAACATCTCCCAGAAGGGATGTCAGTACAAAAAAATGTACTGAATATGTGAGGCATAAAGTAACCATATGTAAAATAAGAGCTCAACTAAAATCAGCTACAAATGCACAAATATTCTGTATTGATAAGGATTAGAGACAACCTTTGATTATACTTGTGGAATCATATACCTTACATTCACCTCTGCTTATACTTGAGGAATCATGTACATTACATTCACCTTTGCTTATACTTGTGAAATCATGTAAATTACATTCTTTGGTTATACTTGGGGAATCATGTACATTACATTCTTGGCTTTAAGTTTACTCGTCTTTTCTTTATAGACTTTGTAGCATGTAACACAATGACCAGTTGATCAGTGGTAGGAGAGGATGACCCATGCTAGGCATTTTGACCCCTGAGATGCGATCCTCATAAATATACAAATCAGGATCGACCCACGCTAGGCTTTTAGCCCCTAGGCTGCCACCCATAATAATATAGATTGGGATCGGCCCATGCTAGGTATTTCAACCCCTGAGCTGCCATCCATAATTATATAGATTGGGATCGGCCCATGCATGGTATTACCACCAATGAGCTGCCACCTTTAAGCAAAAGAATTAGGATCGGCCCACGATAGGTATTTTAACCCCTGAGTTGCTACACATAATTATATAGATTCACTATACCTTGTCTTTTTAATCTTTGAGATTGTTCTTTTGATGTTCATGACTCTTTTGAGATTTAGGACTATATACTAGTAATGTGGACATGTGGATAAATAAATTGAGGCAGAAAACAATAATATAGGAAGAAAATGTAACTTTGTTGTGATACTTAGGAACTTATATGACTCGTGAACTTCATTTGGGCACAAAGAACATATACAGGTGATCCATGAAGGTGTGTGGCAACTACCTTACAAGTAGTAAATGATTCATTAAGATGTATAGCAGTTGAACAAGTAAATCTTCTTACAAGATGCTTCAATTAAAACACGTTTGGACATTTCGCATGGGGGCATACGATAACTTAGCACTTAGTAGAGATTGTAACTTCTCAAAGGTAGAGGGAAGGACTATATAAGATGATATGATAGCTAAAGACTTAGTATACAATATCAAATGAAAGAGTGCATATACATCCAAACTAATGAAGCCCGTGACAGTACTCAAATAAGGGTTGTACATTCCACGTAAGGGGACATAAAATGAACAATGGACATAATATGCATCTGACATATAAAAACATGTAACATGTATAATGTAGGATCTAATTGAATCAATGAACTTCATTTTAATTGGTGGATAACTTATGAATCTTAATGTTTAAAGTACCTTTGTCAACTAGTACTTGGAAAAATAAACACGCCAATATTGGATAATGAACATGTATAGAAGTAGTCTGACATATTTTGAGAACTTGGACTGTATAAGGAAGACCATTAGCTATATTGGAGATTGTACACGCTCACATTGTATCTTTTACCATGAGCATCACTTAGAGATCTCAATTTGTTGGTACACAGAATATAGGACTTCATGCCAAAATATATGAGATCAAATAGCCTTACATACGTTGTCTCCCGACCAATACTATGTGGTACCATGAATCAGCCTTTCTTTTGAGGCAATACTCTGCATTAATGGCAAGTAATAGAGCTGATATAATAGCTGTTAAACAAGGTTGGATCACTTCAACTTACCAAAACTGTAGTCGGGCAGCAAGCTCAAAACCCCTCTACTAATGGGTGTTCTTTTTACTAATTCCTTTATCACCATGTTTACACCATTTATGACCTTCCCATAAGGTCATCCGACATTGCCTAGGATTTACAACATCCAAAATAGTAAATACACATCTAAGGTGCAACACGCCCACACAACCCACAATTCAAATAGTGTATCTTCATTTCTTCATTAAAACATTTCACATGACTTTCTCTTAAGGATAGTCAATATTATAAATGATAATCTACAAAGTATATTGATTACATCACAGTCGGGACAATAGGTCATGTAATGGACCACTACGACATTATGTCGAACTTCTAGCGGGCATAAAGCTCTAGAATTCATAAATGGTGTTTCGACACCCAACAACCTCATACTTCCAAACAACACTCTCACTACCATATATAGGAATAAAACCATGCCTTTTACCACTAATAAACCCTACCATCCATCAAGTACTTCTCCTAACTTCACCACGTATAGAAAGCCCCAAACTTTTAGAAAATAATCATTAAAACTTTGACTCACTGCTTACGAGCATTTTTTCATGAATTTGTAGTAAAAGACGTAGAGAAATCTCACCCAATCTGATATCTATAGTGAGACAAAATGGTGCAGTAACCTTACCTCAAATTATGGAAAATTATTCTCTTAACTTGTACTCCTTCAAGAGTTTTAATTACCCTTCACACTTGAACAAAATAAAATAAGAAACTCTCTTAATAACAAAAAAACATGAGCAAACAACTTAGGGAAAGGTCTGCACCTTATTTAAACATGAAAAACATGAAATCTCAATGGAAACTCTAACTAAACCATAAGGTTTCTACCTACCTTTGCTGAAATTAGGCGGGTTTCTTCAAGAACCCTTGGAGTATTTTTGAGGTGGCTGTGATAATCATTGAGGGAAAGCGAGAGTGCTGGAGATAAATTCCTTTTTTTATGCAAGAATTAAGACATAAATGAGCCAAATATGACCCTATAATTGTTAGCACTCCACCGCCTCTATCTTCTTCATTTTTGTCCACAAATTGCCAAGTAGGTGATCCACCTACTTCACCATTTTTAAGCTGCTCAAATGTCAAACTAGGTGATGCAGCTACTTCTTATTAAATCTATTTAGCTATGGCAGGTGATGCAGCTACTTACTCTTATTAAGTTGGTTAAAAATTCTTAGTAGGTGATGCACCTACTTGTCACCTGCTAGCTTAATTTAGTCAAGCAAGCACCTCACTTATTTTATCTCATTTTCCAAATTCTAATCTTTTAATTTAAACTTAACACTCAATTCTAAAATTTAAGCTTGATAAACACCTTACTTCTTGAGTTTAAATACTTTCTTCAGTATTAACTTAGTCGTATATGATATATCGTGAGTTTACGGTATTTTTAATACATTTCACTTAAGAGTTGTGTGTGTATAGGGCCATTTTTTTATTAGAACTAATGATTATTGTGCTATATTTGCAGAAAATAGACTTGGATGAGGTTGAGAGAGATAACAACTGACTTTCTGCAGAAGGAACCACCTATAGAGGTGACCTACGGACTGTAGGTCCAGTCACGCTCCATAGGTTGTATGTGTAGATGGAGCATCAGGAAATTCTTGACCAAGTGTGGAACCACGGAAGCCATTGACGGATCGTAGGTCGACCTACGGGTCATCCTGCAGGTCCTTCATTTGTATCAGAAAGTCTGAGTTCCAGTACCTGATGAAAAATTCTAAATGTGGAGCCATGAGAGGGGGCCCATGCATCGTAGATCGACCTACGGTCCATTCTGCAGGTCCGACGTTTGCATCTGAAAGTTGAAGGTTCCAAGCTTCTGAGAATTTGTCTAAGTCTTGAGCTATGGAAGGGACCTACAAACCGTAGGTCGATCCACGGTCCGTAGGTCAGTCTCATCGATTGAAGCCGCGTCCAACATTTTATTTCCTTATTTCATTTCCTTTTTGTTTGGGACTATGTTTTCTATAAATAGGGTACGTAAACATCATTTTTGGGGGTTAGCTACTATTGTTTAACTTTAGTTCTTGGTGTGTTCTTGAGGATTAACTTGCAAACATTAGCAATTTGATTTCCTAATTTCGGTTTATAAAGATTCTTTCTTTGAATTTCAATTGAAGATTTCGGGTTTCTTCTACTCATTACGTAAGTTCATGAATTCTTCTTCTAAAAATATGAATTGTGTTCTTGCTAGCATGGGTAACTAAATCCACAACTAGGGTTGTGAAAACCATGAGCGATTAACAACATGTGAATAGTAACTAAGTAATTTTTGAATAGTGTTATTGCATGCATTCATAATTCTTTCGTTTAGAAGTCTTTTTAACGGTGCGCAACGTTAGAACTCGCCTTGTTGCTACTTGCCGGACCAAGGAGGTAGTTAATAAGAAAAGAACTATCAACATCGATTTAGTGTGATACTATCTAATAGTCTAATGTCAATTGGTGCGAGGGTGAAAACTAAGCCATACATTGATGTGATGTCTAATATGAGGTAAAGGTAAGGGTTAGTAAATTATACTCACGTAGCCGGACCAAGGTGCCTGGTGAAATTCTCTATTTGGCGGACCAAGCACTTAGAGATACATAACTTACCACTTTGCATGTGATACACTAGGAAATGAGGGTCTTTTAGGTCATTTCCTATTTTAGTCCAATTAAGTGGGGGTGTGTCACGACCCGAGAGTACCCCCTAGTCGTAACATGGCGTATTCGACCCCGAAGGGGTCTTATACGAGCCACATAGTCATTCATTGCATTCAATAATGAAAATAGTGCGGAATGAAAAAACTTATTTACATCCACACATTTA
>JAJOOR010017356.1:0-34023 GCA_036250505.1 Solanum acaule
CCCCCCCGGACCTGAAGTTAAGGGTGGGAAAAGCCATAACTGAACATGAGGATCATGGGTTTGGCCTTGGGTTGATATTTTGATATAATCTGGATAAATTAGGCCTTGTTTATTGATCCTTGTATTAATTACTTGTTTTAGACCAAGAACAAGCTAAAAGACTCTAGAAGGGGAATGCTCAAGTGTCTTAAGAGTATTCAAGCTTGGTTTCGAGGTAGGTGATGGTTCGATTTCCTGGTGTGTGATATATGCCGGTTAATTGCTTCATTGTGTGTGTGCATGTATGTGAATAAAAAATGTGAATCAAATCTAATGAAATGATTATGAGTGAACAATTACATGTCATGAACCTATTACTTGATTATATGACTATAAGTACTGTTCAGTATGGGTGTGATTGTGATTATGGTTGTGCTGACTGGATCGGGTGTCACATTTCGACACATATATTGGATCATGTGTGACGTTTTGACACATATATTGGACCGGGTGTCACGTTTCGATACAATAACAGTTTGGGTGTGGGTTCCATGAGAGGACCACTTGTGATTATTACGTTCATATCTACCTGTCATTGATATTGGGAAATTGTATGTTGCTCCTAAATGATAACTAAATTATGCATTCCATATATGTGTGTTTACCGTGTTGTAATTTTTTGTGTATATTTCGCTCACTAGAATAGCCGAGTGATCCTACCAGTACACCGTGGTTTTGTGTACTGATACTGCAATTATTTTTTCTTTGTTGAGTACAGGGCATCTTCAGGCGGCTATTGACAGACCTCAATTAAGAGATCATTGATCGAGACCAGATTCAAGGGTGAGCCAGTTCTTTCAGGCTGCCATGAATCCATCATTAATTTAGTCCATTCTTTTCAGACTCAGACTATATGTTTAAACTTGTTTATGTTTAGTTTTTGGGGTTGCACCCTTTTTCTTAGACTTGTTGATTAGTAGAGTTTTGGTACAATGACTTTCAATTCTAGGGGTTGAATTTTCGCGAGAGTTGTTTGTTAGACTTCCGAAGTTTATGGGAACTTCTTATTGAATTCGTCATTTAAACTTGCTTTCGTATCTTTAAATAGTTTAGTTTCTTTAAGTTGCTTGTCGGGTTGTAGTAGTGGTTCTCCCACCGAATGGTTAGTGTGGGTGCCAATCACGGGGGTCTAGATCGTGACACACAAGGAAGAAAAATGAAGGATAACTGACGTTACCAAACGCCTTAGGTATGATCTTCCAGAGTTGGTGTTCATCTCTCCAAGTGCTCCTCCTTAAAGACCATTCTATCAAGATCAACTTCTAAGAACTGAACTTTCAAATCAAATTTTGGCAGATCTGCAAATCAGGAGTGATTACCAAGCCACATACTAAATCATGAACCCAATATGAACCAAAACCCTTCGTACCATGACATAATTATCAAGATGAATTTTTCCTCACATAATCACGATAACATTCTAAAGCAATACAGTCTACAAGCAGAAGTGAACCTGAACCAATCACCCCACACTCATAATGCACAAATCATCACAGATCTTATCAAGATTCCTCTCTCACAACCAAATCATCCCATGAGCTTGAGCTATAACAATATGATCTTTACACATCGGGTACTCATCATAGAAGGATCAAACTTATCTAACTCAAATAAGGACATAATCGAGTAACCACCCAACAAACGATACACCCAAGAATATAAAACCTCTAACAACACTATCGAAATGCTAGATCAGTAGTTGTGATTGTAGACAACCCTTAAGAATGGCAAAAATAGACCCAATGATCCTCACATTCAATCACACATAGCTGTAACGTGACCTTGACAACGAGATGAATATTAAGACTATCAGACAATTATAACTACTCATGGTAGTTCTTCTATTAGTTCTCATAAGCAAGGTTGTGCATGTAGAACCATTGGTATACTTTAACTATCCAAAACAACACTAAATCTGCCATAACTGAAATGACCAAGTCTACCCAAGGATGTCACCCTACCAACATGACAATCACATTTCAAAAATAACCTTCTAGGTCATTACAAAAATACATACTTTCAAGGCTAATACTCCCTCCGTCCTTTTTATATGTCACATTTTTAGATTTCACTTGCATTAAGAAACCAAGTAAGTTTGCAATTCTACCCTTATTTAATGTTTTTTTGAAGCCAACTTTTCAATAAATGATAAATAAATCCATCTTTTATTTTTAATTTGTTTGTTGAGATTTCTTTTTCAAATTCAAATTTTATAGAGTAATGCAATAGTGAGAGTAATTAATCAATGTATGATGTAATATATTATCATGAACATTAATTATGTACTTATTAGTTTTCCTAGGTTGGTAAAATATCTATTTTCAAGACTAATTAACTATCAATGGTATAATAGGAAAAATATTGTAATTTATGTATTGATTTTATGAAATAACAAGTATTATGAACCAACTATTTATAGTAATGATGACATATAAAAAGGAACGGAGGGAGTAACTCTCAAGGGAAAACAATAAGAATAATGTCATTTATGCATTAATTTTGTGAAATGACAAGTACTCCCTCCGTCCACTTTTATTTGTCATGTTGCGCTTTTCGAAAGTTAATTTGACTAATTTTCAAAGTTAAATTAAATTACATTAATTCGATATTCTAAAAAAAAAATTGAATATTCAAAAACTATACGAAAAATACTATAAATTGCAATTTTTCGCATATCAATATGATGAAAAATTACATTGTAAAATGTTAGACAAAGTTTTTATAGTTTGACTCTAAAAAAGGAAATTATGACAATTAAAAGTGGACGAAGGTAGTATTAAGGAACAACTATTTTTACTAAGGAGACATGTAAATAGAAACAAATGGAATATTTATGATTTCACTAAGGCAAGAGTGAAAAGTATGATCTAAATTATGTCCTTAAACGTTTTTCTTAATTAGTGTGCATTGTTTCACAAATTCAATTAATATGAAATGTAAGAAGTAACAAACACACATTTAGCTGCCTCTTTGCTGAATTAACTTCACAATCCTTTATATGAGTCACCACAAGTTGCTGTAACTTTTTAATTATTTGATTGCCTAAATTATATTTATTGATATACTTTCACCACTTCTCGTCAGGATCCAGTATTAAAATGAACACTTTTTGAACATAATATATTAAAGCAGATCATGTCTAAACATATGCATCAAAATAGATATCTCACCTAAAAATGAGCAAGTTGTTTACGACGTTTTCTCCAAATATAAAATAAATAAAAAACAAAGGGATTTGCCCAAAAATAGGCGAATTACAATTTAGTTTTATTATTTTGGTTAGCTTTTTATATATTCATGTAATTTATTGCAGATTTCTTAGAAATATTCACGTGAATAGAATCTCTCCTTGCTGATTTTTTTTTCCAGATTTTTGAAAGTGTTAATCTTCAATGTTTCCTCACATCTAATTTGATTAAAAGTGATAAATTTTCTTAATAATAAATATATGTTGACATTTACTTCACATCCTTTCATTCATATTTTATATTTTTCTACTAAATGAAATTTGATATTCATGTCTCAATTCGGAAGGTCTTTATATTCAATTGAACTATTCCCTTATACAGTCCTACCGAACTGTTGAAACATGATTATCAATTTTCAAAATATTATATTAGTAAAAGAATATAAAAGATTGAAGGAGAGTATGTGAAATGAACAACAACAAATATTTATTATTGAAAACATTTATCATTTTAAATCAAATTAGATGTGACAAAACATGTAGATTACACTCGCAAGAATCTGAAAAAATCGGCAAGAAGAGATTACATTCACGTGAATATTTTTAAGAAATCTACAAGAATTCACGTGAATATATAAAAAGCTAACCAAAATAACAACTATAGTTCGTCCTAGAGACGAACCTAGGATTTGAAGATGAAGGATACACCTCTAATGGCTAATATACGTTAGTTAAAACATGTCACCCAAAGACGATTCGTATGATAATTTTAACAAACATGAAAATATAAAATCAATGTACTAAAGTATAAATGTGATCATTAAATTGAATTTGTTGGATAAAATTTGCTTTGAGGAGTGGTGGTTTTAAGTTCATTTTGTACCATGAGGTCTGAAGTTCAAAACTAGCCATCCTTTTTTTTTATATTCAATATTTTAAAGCTTCACAGATAAAAACGAAAAAAGCAAAAAAAAAAAAAGTAGTTAATGGGATTCAGACCCAGCTTCCTTGCCTTAGAGGTTTACAATATTTTAACCAACAGACTTAATCAGTTTTTGTGCCTTCGTGTGCCTAATAAAATATATAACATATCTCAAACGTACACACACACACACAGATATATATATATATATATATATATAAGGATACATGTAGGCCCGCCTCTGGTTCGTCCATTTTTAGGCGAATTCATGAAATTTTTTATTTTTTATTTTATTTTTGGAAAAGATAGACGTTAACGATATAAGAGACAGTTTATCCCATTTTGAATGAAATGTCAATTTAGTGCATGTTTTAGACATGATCCATTTTGATAGGTTATATTTAAAAAGTGTCTGTCTTAGTGCCAAAATCTCATATAAGTGCAACACCTTGGGTTTCCAAAAGAACTAAAGAGAGGTTTGTACTAGGGGTGTACATGGTTGGGTTGGTTCGGGTTTTTCAAAAATCATTTGTGTCAGATTTTTAAACTAATAAATCAAACCAAACCAATAAAACTCGAATTTTTCAACCTCGGGTTTTTTCGGATTTTTCAAATTTTCGGGTTTTTTTCGGGTTTTTCGAGTAAAGTATTCATACAAACATATAATTTACTTGTACTTCAAATATTTCTTTAGTCTTACCAAAATACAACTATCTAAGGTGTTTCTTAAGAAAATAACACAAAATATGATATGATTAATGCCACTAAAATATCCAACAAAAAAATAATAATAATGAAATCGCGTAAAACAAATATTACAAATTAACAAGTCATAATGAAAATGATCATAATTTAAAAGTACTAAATCATGCTAAAATAAATTTAATAACTATTAGTTACATGACTTAATATTAAAGGAAATTAAAATTAGATTTTGTATTTTAATTGTCTAAACCAATGTAAAACTAAAGAATAAATATTCAGTATTATTGTCATTCTTAGTGTTGAATTGAATTGATTTTCTTTTTGCATTAGTATTAACTAGTATACGTGCCTGAGCGTTACACAGTTAGCTGATAAATACAATCATAAATATTGATATATTGACAATTTTAAATTTTAAATTATTATAAAATAATATTGTAAAGTTTATTTGAGAGAAGGTTAACATTTACCGCTTGATAGTTATAGTAAAATATTTGTGAAAATAAATCAATATATAAGTTTAGTGTATTGTCTAAATTTGACAATAATAATTATTAACATATTTAATTTATTTGTTTGTTTGTTCTGAAAACAAACAAAACTCACCTCTAAAAAGTATATGAATGTGCAATGAATTAAATTTTTGAAAAGCACAACATAACAACTAAAAATAAATGAAGGAAGTAGTAGCTTTTTATTGAAACTTTTCTTCAAGAGGTTAAAAAAAAAGCATCAGAAAAATTTAGTATTTGTCTATAATATATAATGTGTTAGACTAAACAACTTATATATAGAAGATTAATAAGCAATTATTTGAAAGAATATTTTTAAGCGTTAAGGAATTGTAAGACATACTAACTAATAAACGTTATGGGTATTTGAAATGATAGAACTCTAAAACCATAATATAATCCAATAGAGAACTTTAAAAACAATAAATGTAAGAAAAAAAATAAAAAACTGTTTGCTAGTACCTTCTTATCTTGAATAATCAATCCAATAAAGAATATGATGTGTGAATATCTGCGATATGGTACGTTCTATCTTTAATAACTCCAACTTTCAATCTTCATTGCTTATTATTGATGAGTTCATTCTGAGTAGGCATATTTTATCGAGTGTAGGTAGAAAAAATTACCCATCAGTCTGAGTTTGGGTCAGCTTCAAACGACCATATCTTTTAGCACATAAAAATTTAGGTGGCCCATGACCTATCAAATTGAAGGACTTTGAGTCCTCTTTCCAACACCACCAAGTTTTCTTGATTTTGAGCTCGGAGGAAGAAGTTATGCCTGTTTGAGTGAAGCCTCTCTTTTAAAGATATCCCAATCGTTTTTAGAGGGGTAGTTTGGTCTTTTCCTTTTTCTACTAAGCCTAGCCACACTTTCTTCACCCAATTAAGGGTCTAATCAGATGCTAAACTATATTTTCACGTTCTTTAGCACTTAGACAAATTAGAGAAAGGTTCCAAGAGGAGAAAAAACTAGGTTTCAAGCATTCGTCAAGATCACATCGATTTTTGTCCAGAACATTGTTCTTTCCAGGTATGTAAGGCTTCTCACAGTATTGACTTGTTCATCCTCACACCATACATCTAATTTATCCATGAAATTATTGTATCTAAAAGATTCTTGAGTAGTTCTTGATTTTAGTTCAATTTCTTAACAATGGAGGTTGTGAATTCTTTTGTGTTGTGGATCTTTGGTAAAATTTATATTCCCAAAGGGATTGTATGGAATTCTGCATGTATTCGTGTTGGGTTTGAGAATCAAGAAGAGTATAGGAGATTTCACAACTCTAAACTAGTTGGGGCCCTAATTTGAGCTTGAAAAATCATCGGTTTTCTGGGCCGGGGAATGGGGCGGCACGCCACCAAGGCACCAAAACTTATACCTAGAAGTTTGGGACCTGGCACCCTGCACTAGCAATGCGCCTAAACTTCTGTTAGAAGTTTGGTGCCTGGCGCCCTGTAACATCCCAACCTTTTGAAACGTCTAAATTAACTCGGTCCTTCGTGGAAAGACAAAGAGGGCGAGTAATAAATTAAGAATGATGTGGTATATCATATTTTAAGTGTTCAAGGGTTGTATCTCAAGTTTTGAAATTAGGTAAGTGGCAAAATAATGGTTGATGAAAGTTATCTTAAGTTCCTTTTTAAAGATTTCTCTAAAATTTGGGTCAAATGTCTTCATGGTTTTCTCCCAATATATATAGAGTTGTAAGGCCCATGAACTATCAAATAGAAGGTCTACGAGTCTAGTTTCCAACGCATCAAACCGTTCGTTCATACGACTTTAGCGTAGAGTGATATTTGCATTTTCGCGAGACTGTGCAAGCAGGCACGTGAGGTGGGGCCCTAGGTCGGTGGAACTTTTTATATATCTTCTTCTTCGTCTTTTTCTTCATTTTTTAAGTTAAGAACCTGAAAACTTTAAAAACCCATTTCTAGGATCAACTAATTATAGATTTTGTTGACTTAAGTCTTTGATGAAAGTTGTTCTACGCGTTGAGCTCATCATCATGGTATAGTTTGTTTTGTCGATTTCGTAGCATATCATACATTGGTATTGGAACAACAAGGGTTTGGACATATTTTATGGTTTTGAGGTGTATTACGAACTTAAGATCGAGGTAAGACCCTTATTTCATCGACTCTAGCTTTGATAAGCCGCAAATAGCAATTTGTGACGGAAATACATATCTTTTATCGGATTATCGTGATTTCTTCTATTCTTGTGAGTTGATTATGGTCCTGCCTTGTTGTAGTATCGAGGGGGTTGTGAGTAAAAGTCGTTGGCCCACGTGAATTCAACAAAAAAGGTATGTTAAAGCTATTCCCTTCTTAAAACATGTTTCCTTAAAGCTTAGGAGTAATGTAATTGGGTTGTTATCGTTGTTATACTTATAGCAATTATTGTTGATTGTTGGCTGCTAGAGTGGATATGATCCTCCCTTGTCGGGATTCCTATTCATTTAGTAGCGTCTCTATGTTGGATACGACTTAGAGGCTATTCGTATAGGTTGCTTATAGCTAAATTGATCGCTTTTAGCCTATTGGATGGTTATTGTTGCCATTGGGGCTATTATGGTTAGTTGCAGGAATGTGATCTATACCTAGAAGGGCTATGTTCTGCCTATGAGACTATATTGATGCCTCGAAGGGCTATGATTTACCTACGGAGCAATATTGATGCCTAGAAGGGCTATGAGTTGCCTACAGGGCTATATTGACGCCTAAGAAGGCAATGTGCTTCCTACAAGGCCATGGTGTTGCCTAAGAGGGCTATGAGTTGTGTCACGACCCAGGGGTACACCCTAGATGTAACATGGCGTACTTGACCCCGAAGGGGTCTCATACAAACCCTTAGCATATCATAACATAAGATAATAGAAAAGTACAAAAATTTTAAAAACTTTTATCCATACAATCGAAGTCTTTCATAAAAGGAAGCGGAAGTCTTTTCTAAACTGTCTCAAACCATCTAATACAACTTTGAATAAAACTCTTGGGACACAGCCCATACAATAGTCTCAAACATGAAATAAAAGACATAAAAGAAAATAGTGGGTTTGTCCTCGAAGCTATGAGGACTCACCAAATCTTCACTCCTTAGAAACCTAGCTTCCAAGAATAGAACTCAAGTCTCCAAACCCTACATTTGATTAGAATGTAGGCAAAGTATGCGTTAGTACAAAATGTACTAAATATGTTAGCTAACACAACATCATAAGAGCATAAGACAAGGGTTAGTCAACATATGACATAATCCATAATCATATGAAATACTTTACGAAACATCAATTATAAGCATAAGAGACAATATCATAATCATAAGTAAAGTCTCCAATATAAACATTATTAAACTCTTAGTCATTCATATCATAATAAGACCATTCTCAAGTAACCTCAAAGCATACTAGTGCAATACATGAATAGCATCCCATAATACCATCTAAGCTAAGTATCCCTTTTTGGTCATCTTTAACATAGTCAATCTTACTAGTCAAGCCTTAGACTCTCATAAGTAGCTTCAAGTCATACTTGTGCAATGTATGAGTAAGACCCCATAATCCTACTTACACTAAGTACCACCTTAGGCCATTACATTAATCACCTTAGGATCTCATCCTTTAGCTTAACTCTCATAACCAAGGGAATCTCTCACCTTTAGTCAATACTAACAAGGAAGCCAACTCTAGCACAATCCTATCTAAACATACATCATATAAAAGAACACTTTCTTGAATAACCTTAAGTCATACTTGTGCAATGCATGAATGGCATCCCGTAATACAATTCATGCTAAGGACCACTTTTAGGTCCTCATACTCATACTTCTTAGTTGGAAACTAGTCCCTCTCTTTAGAGCTTAGAACACTATGAGGTACTTCCTTAAGCACATCTTAGTTCATTATTAGGTTAAACCCTATGAGATACTTCTTTAAGCATGTTTAGGTTCATTATTAAGATGGACCCTATGAGATACTTCTTTAAGCATGTCTAAGTCCATTTATGCTTTTGAACACTATGCGGTACTTTTTTAAGTAAGCCTTAGTTCTTTGGATACGGAGATTGCTACTAGAAACCTTAACTCCACTATGTGAAGGCTTCCATCTCATGAGACCTAACTTTGAGAAAACCCACACTCTACTATGTAAGAATTCCCCTTTTAACTTGGATAGTCCTCACATCAACTAGGTGTGGTTCTCCTTTCAACTTAGAGCCCGAACCCTATCTTGTGTGACACTCCATCTTATTGTCAATATCCACTTGAGGCCAAGCAAACACCCCAAGATTCACTATTAAGCCTAGCTTAACATTCATGTCTCATGGAAGGATGTCCTTGACAATCAAATCATGTTCAAGTGATTCTATCACTTTATACAATCAAGCATTTATAGGGTAGGTTAAGTGAGTATAGGCCTTTAACTACAATTTTACCTATTAGACTTGTATTCATCACATTAACTTTACTCTCAAATCCCTAGTGATTCAACATTCATGACTACAAGCCTTACTCTCAAAGGTTTACTTTTTACAACCATCATTCATACCTAGATTTCAAGGTATTCTAGTCACATTCTTCATTACCAAGTGATTCTAGTCACAATTCATCATAAAGGTTCAATTTCAACTTTACTAGTCATGATCCATTATATATACTAAAATCTAATTCAATTCACGCCTATATGTTCCTATTTTTGAACAATTACTATAGACATCATCAATTTTAGAAGATTAATTCTAAGTCTTCAATATCACCTTTCATGGCATAAACCCACATAATATCAATTCCATCAATTAGACTAGGGTTAACCTTGGAAATCACATAAATTCATCATAATATCATAATTAAATGCTAAATCAATCATAATTAAGTATTATCCACTCAATTGGAATCATACTTCAACACTCCACAATGTAGGAAGAAACCCTAGCTAGAATTGGGTTTTGTCTTGACAATTGGGGGAAATCTAGGGGGGCTCTATGGGTGGAAGAACCCATAGACGAATAAGCTAAAATACCTTGATTCAAAGCCCTAACCAAGCTTGCATCAATGGAAGAAATCTGCCGTAGCTTCCTTCTCTTTTTCTTCTTTTTCTTTACTTCTAGAGAGAGAATTATTTGGGAGGGAATGAGTTTATTTTGAGGTCTTGGAAGAATGATTTTATTGACTTAGTTTAGGGGGACTATTAGGCTTATATAGGTGGTTTAATAACTAGCTAAGCAACCTCACTTAACCCCTAACTAATTACCAATTAACCCCCAAACCTATAACTTAAAAACAAAAAACTAAAATCTACCTCCACCCACGAGACCCCAGCCACGAACCGTGCTGCACCTTCATAGGTGGGGTACTGGAGCTCAAAATGTAGGGGAACTAGGGGCCCTGACCCACGACCCCTTTACACGGGGCGTGGGTCTATCTACTGTCCGTAGATGTCCTTCAAGGGAGGGCTGTTTTTTGACAGCTTTTGGGGATGTTTTGGGGTCCTCCTCAAGGACCTCTTGGGGGTACTTGGGGGGCTCATACCCTTATTCTCTAACCCTAAAACCCTCATTCTAAGTACGAGAATCATTTTTTTACTATTTTACTCATATCAAACTCTAAAATCCTAACACAAGGTTCTAGAACTCTCTATTTTAATTTACTAGTTTTCGGGGTATTACACGTTGTCTATAAGATATATTGATGCTTAAGAGAGCTATGTGCTGCCTACAGGACTATTTTATTGCCTAAGAGGGGTATGTGACTGCCTACGGGGCTAGGGGACTACCGATGAGGGTATATAGACTAATTGGGACCTACTAGGCTTATGGGGGCCTGTGTAGGCGGTCTTGTGTGCTGTTTGTACCTCCCGAGCTTATGGGGGCTTGGTTAGGTTGCTGTTTTATTATTTTTGATATGTTTAGATTTAGGAGCAGGCCAGTACACTTATCTTATCCTTGATATATTTATCGGATTACTCCCAGTATATTAGGATATGTGCTCATAGTCTATTGCCTTTCATACTCGGTACATTATTTTGGATTGATGCCCCATTGCATGGGGGTACTGCATTCATGCTTGCAGGTCCCGACAAAAGACCCAGTAGACCTCTTCAGCAGCAGAATTGACTTCTATTCGGTTGGCTAGCCCCTTTCCTCCGAAGCTGCCAGAGTTGGGAGGTTTGTTAGATTTTGTTGCATAAATTTTTATGGGTAGGCTAGGGCCCTGTCCCGCCCATATTTACTACTCTTAGAGACTTACAGACTAGTGTGTGGGGTGTATAGCTACATTATGGACATGCTGGCCAAGTTTGTTTGTTTGCTGAAGCTTGTTAGCTGTTAAATGTATTGTCTTGATACATACGTACTTTCAGTTTCGGTATAGAGATCATGGTGGACTCGACGGCCCAACCAGGACTTCTGTGCTAGATGGCTATTTTTTTATATGAACTCTTGGGAGTAGTTGTTTCTTTTATAGATCTGTTGACAAGGGCCTTGTCGGTCGAAGGCTTAATTTTAAGTTGAGATATACTTATTTGTTTTCTTGATTGCGTATGACTACCATGCGCTAGTAGCAAATGGTTTAGAAGGGTCGGCTCGGGCCTTAGTTTGGTATTAGGAGCCAGTTGCGCCCCTTGAATTTGGGGGGTGACAAACTTAGTATCAAGCAACGTCGTTTCCTAGGGAGTCTGCAAGCCGTGTCTAGTAGAGTCTTGGTTATAAATGTGATTTTCACCACATTCGATTAGCAAGAAGCTACCGGGCATGTTAGAATGACTATCCTTCTTTTGCTCACCTCGTGCTATAAAGCGGTGTCTTAAGGGTTGAGGTTTCTTGCTTATAATTGATATTTGTATATAGATAGAGATGACTGACACCAGACAGACCACAGCTAGCCAGGGGCTAGATACAGCTGCTGGCGAGGGTACCGGCAAGGAACCATAGGTGGAGGTATCCCATTGTGAGACACATAAGCAGACATCTTCTCAGCCCCCTATAGCTTCTCCACTACTTCAGGAGCCTCCAAGGGCTACAATACCCCCTGATCCACTAGTAGTACCACTTGTAGTTCCTCATATTCCATCTGATCAGGATTTCAAGAGTGCAGTATATATGTTAGCACAGTTAGTAGCTGCACAGCGCCAACAGTTAAGCCAGATGTTGTTCGACCTTCTGAAGGGCCCGAAAGTTTGAGAGTTCGTGAATTTCTTACCTTAAATCCTTCACAGTTTACAGGGACAGATCACAAATAGGTCCCTCAACACTTTATTGATCAGCTTCATAGGATCTTTAGAGTCATGCATGCCTCAACGACCGAGTCAGCTGAGTTAGCAGCATTTTGATTACATGATATTACAGTATTGTGGTACGAAAATTGGGAGAGATCTAGGGGAAAAGATGCATCTCTACCCACTTGGGATAACTTTACAAAAGCTTTCACAGATCACTATTTGCCTCTAGAGATTAGGGATGCCCAAGTGGACTAGTTTCTAAACCTCCGAAAGGGCAGTGTGAGTGTCCGAGAGTACGGGCAGAGATTTGATTCATTGGCTAGATATGCACCAGCATTTGTTGATATGATGCATGACAGGGTGCGTAGATTTGTGGGAGGGCTTGACTCAGACTATATCAACGCTTGTTCTACCACTGCACTAAATGATAATATGGATATCTCAAGGATTTAGGCCTTTGCACATGGCATAAAGGGCATCTACTAGGGATGTGCAAAAATCGAATCGACTGATAAACTGAACCAATAAAAGTGTTATTGGTTTATTGTTATTGGGTTAACGGTTTTTAATGGTTTTATAAGAAAAAATTATTGGGTTATCAGTTCGGTATTGGTTTTTAATATTGGGTTATTGGGTAAATCGATAACCCATTAAGACTTGTAATTTACTACTTATACTTGTACATAAATATTATATATTAATCTTAATACCTTAGTAGTTACTATCTTTGTCCTTCAGCCTTCAATTCACACTTCACAATGACTTTGAGTTCACAATTTCACATTATAAAAAACGTTAAAATCTAAAGTAAGAATCCCATTCCTCTTAATTTCTCTTTGTGTTACACTTGTATAGTTCTTTACATGTTTGTTATTATTGTTTCTATTTTATGAGCATTTGTAAAGTTACATTATTGTGTTTTCGCATCAAATTTATTAGAAAATTCATATAGTTGTTTTATAAGTATTTTCTTATTGGTTAAATCGAAAATCGAACCGTTAAGGACCAAAATCGATAAATCAAAAACTGATAAAAAATATCTTATTGGTTTGGTTATTGGTTTAACATATTTTAAAATTGAAAAACCAAACTGATAATACATAAAAACGAACCGAACCGACCAATGCACACCCCTAACATCTATGGTATATGAGTGAGAGGGTCTCGAGAGAGAGATAGAAGAGGGCTGGCTCGCTAGTTCACAGGGAGATTTTCAGGGTGGTCTCATACCCCGATATTCTAGTAAGCCACCTAGACCTCCACCATAGTAGTTCCAGGGTAGTAGATCTGATCATCGGGGACAGTCAGTCCCAGGTGAGGGTTCACGAGCATCTGGCTCTCAGCAGCAGAGGGGTTCAATCAAGGTTAGGACAGCCCCGTCGTGTTGCGCTACTTGCGGTAGGATGCATTTCGGGAGGTGCAGGTTGGGTTCCACAGGTTGTTATTCTTGTGGACAAGAGGGGCATGGGTGGAGGAACTGCCCGACCATAGGTCAGGGTGGTATAGGTAGGTTCTTTCTTAATAGCATAATCTACAGGGCATAGACCCCAGACTTCAGCAGGTAGAGGCAGAAGCGGAGGCAGAGAAGAAGCATCTAGTTCTGGTAGTGGCCAGAACCGTACATATTGACTAGCCGGCCGACATGACGCAGTGTCATCACCAGATGTTGTGACATGTGCATTGATTGTTTGCTCCCATTGTGTTTATGCTTTGATAGATCCTGAATCTACTCTGTCTTATGTTACTCTATTTATTACGGGGAAGTTATGCATAGTAGTAAAGTCATTAGATCGACCCTTTATTGTATCTACACCAGTTGGTGAGTCTATTATTGCCAGGAGAGTTTATCGAGGTTGCACGGTAGAAAGTATTGACCGTCAAACCTCTGTAGACCTAGTAGAGTTAGAGATGGTCAATTTCGACATCATTATGGGTATGGTCTGGTTAGCGTCTTGTTATGCTAATGTTGAGTGCCGGAAAAAGATTGTTAGATTCCACTTTCCAAGAGAGGCAGTTTGGGAATGGAAAGGTGCTATAGTAACTCCGAAAGGTAGGTTTATTTCCTATCTTAAGGTGAGGAGGATGATTACTAAGGGTTGTATTTATCATCTTATTCGCGTTCATGATATAAATGCAGAACCACCGACTCTTCAGTCTATTCCGATAGTTAATGAGTTTCTAGATGTATTTCCCGACGAGCTTCCTGGTATCCCTCCAGAACGGGAAATTGAATTTTCTATCGATATACTACCAGGTACACAACCCATATTTATCTCTCCTTATATAATGGCTCTTGCTGAGCTAAAGGAGTTAAAGATCAGCTGAAAGACTTGCTAGATAAAGGCTTTATCAGGCCTCGTGCTTCACCATGAGGTGTGCTAGTGTTATTCGTGAGGAAGAAAGATGGTTCACTGAGAATGTGTATTGATTACCGACAACTGAATAAAGTGACTATAAAGAATAAGTATCCCCTTTCGAGGATCGATTACTTATTTGATAAGTTACAAGGTGATGAGTGCTTCTCAAAGATTGATTTAAGATTAGGGTACCACCAGGTACGAGTTCGGGAGAAAGACGTTCCAAAGAGAGCTTTTAGAACCAGTTATGGACACTTTGAGTTCTTGGTAATATCTTTTTGGATTAAGTAATGCCCCAGCAGTGTTCATTTACCTGATGCTTAGTATATTCAGGTCGTATATAGACTTGTTTGTCATTGTATTTATTCATGATATTTTGGTGTATTCACATTCAAAAGCTAAGCATACAGATCATCTGCAAGCAGTTCTTTAAGTTCTTCGAGACCGAGAACTTTATGCAAAGTTTTCTAAGTGTGAGTTTTAGTTGGACTCTGTATCTTTCTTAGGCTATATTATATCAGATGCAGGCATTACGGTTGATACACAAAATATTGAGGCCGTAAAGACTTGGCCCAGACCCATGACTCTGACTGAGGTTCGTAGTTTCTTAGAGTTAGCTGGGTACTACAAAAGGTTTGTAGAGGGGTTTTCTTCACTTTCAGCACCATTAATGAAGCTGACTAAAAAAACAGCTAAGTTCCAATGGACTGAGGCTTGCGAGCATAGTTTCCAGGAGCTGAAGGATAGGTTGACATCAACACCAGTTCTATCATTGCCAGAGGGTTCAGAGGGCTATGCAGTGTACTGTGATGCTTCTGGTGTTGGGTTGGGATGTATTTTAATGCAACATAGTAACTGGTAAGGTTATCGTATATGCTTCAAAGCAGTTGAGGAAGCATGAGAAGAACTATACGACCCACGATTTAGAGTTGGCTACAGTTGTGCATGCGTTAAAAATCTGGAGAAACTATTTGTTTGGCGTTCATGTTGACATCTTCACAGATCATAAAAGCCTTCAATATATCTTTAGACAGAAGGAGTTAACTTTGCGACAGCGTCGATGGCTTGAGTTACTGAAAGACTATGACGTGAATATTTTATATCATCCAAAAAAGGCGAATGTGGTAGCCGATGCCCTCAGTTGAAGATCTATGAGTAGTTTATCCTATTTAAGTGTTGAGAATCATGAGCTAGCACGAGCGCTTCATCAGTTAGCTATCTTGGGAGTTAGATTGTTAGAGGCAGACGATAGTGGGGTCACAATTCAGGACACAACATGAGGATCCTAGCTTAGAGGAGCTCAAAGCGCTTCAGCTTTTGATATAGCAGGAGATGGAGTCCTCAGATATAGCGGTCGATTATGTGTTTTGGATGTTGCAGGGCTTCGATATCAGATTATGGAAGAGGCACATCGTTCCCGTTATTCATTCAGTTGAACCATGCTATTAAGGAGATCTATTGGTGGCACGAGATGAAGAATAATGTTGATGAGTTTGTGGCACAGTGTCCTAACTGCCAACAGGTGAAGGTTGAGCACTAAAATCTCGTTGGGCTAGTCCAGGAGATAGCCATTCCTTTGTGAAAGTGGGAATAAATTAATATGGATTTTATTACAGGGTTACCTTGATCGCATCGTAAGTTTGACTCTATTTGGGTAATTATTGACAGACTAATAAAATCAGCCCACTTCTTACCAGTCAGGGTGACTTTACAGTCGAACACTATGCGTGGCTCTATATTAGAGAGATTGTTAGGCTACACGGTGTCCCAGTATCTATTGTCTCTGACAGATGAGCAAAATTTACCGCTTACTTCTGGAAGTTCTTCTAGAAAGGACTGGGGACACAGGTTAATCTTAGTACAACCTTTCACCTCTAACAGATGGCCAGGCTAAGTGCACAATTTTAACACTCAAGGATACGTTACGGGCGTGCACGCTAGACTTTAAGGGAAGTTGGGATGACCACTTGCTTCTTATTGAGTTCGCATACAATAATAGTTATCATTCCAGCATCGGGATGGAACCTTATGAGACTTTGTATGGGTGAAAATGTAGATCCTTTATTGGATGGTTCGAGGTAGGTGAGTCAGGGTTGATTGAACCCGACTTAATACAACAGACAATGGAGCAGGTTAAGCTCATTTGGGAGAGGTTTCTAACTGCTCAAAGTCGATAGAAGTCATACTCAAATGTGAGCGAAGGGACTTAGAGTTATGTATTGATGATTGGGTATTCTTAAAAGTCTCGCTTATGAAGGATGTTATGAGATTTGGCAAGAAAGGCAAGCATAGTCCAACATTCATTGGGCCATACCGGATCCTTCGGAGGGTAGGACGAGTGGCTTATGAGTTAAAATTGCCTTCGGGGCTAGAATCTATTCATTTAGTTTTCCATGTATCGATGCTACGAAAGTGCGTAGGAGGAGACCCTTTTCGGGTTGTCCCATTTGAGGATGTTCATATCACAGAGGAGTTGTCCTATGAGGAAACTCCAGTTTCCATATTAGATCGACAGGTCCGTAAATGAGGACCAAAGAGATGGCTTCGGTTAAAGTATTGTGGAGAAACAAAAATAGAGAAAAGGTGACATGGGAAGCTGAGGATGGCATGAGGTCCAAATATCCTCACTTGTTTCATACCCCAAGGTGATGGTATAGTTTATATTAGTGCAGTAAGGTAAGATATCTATCTGATTTTTTTATATTGTTACTTATTATTATGGTTGTTGTCGTTGTATTTTTTATCGCACTGTTATTACAGAGCTATAATACTTAGTTATTTATGTTGTCATGTGAGACGCCTACCTGGATAGTCACATTTACAAATGATACTCTGCATAAATTTTGGGAACTCCTAAGGACTTAACCGCGTGACTCAGATTTTTCATTCGAAGACGAATATTTCTAAGGGGTGAAGGATGTAACACCCTAACTTTTTGAAACGTTTAAATTAACTCGTACCTTCATGGACAGACCAAAAGGGTGAGTAATAAATTAAGAATGATGTGGTATGTCATATTTTAAGTGTTCAAGGGTTGTATCTCAAGTTTTGAAATTAGGTAAGTGGAAAAATAAAGGTTGGCAAAAGTTATCGTAAGTTCCTTTTTAAAGATTTCTCTGAAATTTGGGTCAAATGTCTTCGAGGTTTTCTCCCAATCTATATGGATTTGTGGGTCCCATGACCTATCAAATCGAAGGTCTACGAGTCTAGTTTCCAACGCATCAAACCGTTTGTCCATATGACTTCAGAATAGAGTGATATTCACGTTTTTGTGAGACTACATAAGCAGGCATGTGAGGTGGGGTCCTAGGTAGGTGGAACTCTTTATATATCTTCTTCTTTGTCTTTTTCTTCATTTTTTTTTAGTTAAGAACCTGAAAACTTAGAAAACTCATTTCTAGGATCAACCAAATTATAAATTTTCTCGACCTAAGTCCTTGAAGAAAGTTGTTCTACACATTGAGCTCGTCATCATGGTATAATTTGTTTTATCGATTTCGTAGCATATCATGCTTTGGTGTTTGGACAACAAGGTTTTGGACATATTTTAAGGTTTTGAGGTGTATTACGAACTTAAGATCAAGGTAAGACCCTTATTTCATCGACTCTAGCTTTGATAAGCCAAAAATAACAATTTGCGATGAAAATACACATCTTTTATCGAATTATCGTGGTATCTTCTATTCTTGTGTGTTGATTATGGTTCTGCCTTGTTGTAATATCTAGGGGGGTTGTGAGTAAAAGTCGTTAGGCCACGTGAATTCAGCGAAAAAGGTATGTTAAAGATATTCCCTACTTATGGCATGTTTCCTTAAAGCTTAGGAGCAATGTAATTGTGTTGTTATCATTGTTATACTTGTAGCCATTATTGTTGATTATTGGCTGCTTGAGTGGATATATTCCTCTCTTGTCGGGATTCCTATTCAGTTAGTAGCATCCCTATGTTGGCCATGACTTAGAGGCTATTCGTATAGGTTGCTTATAGCTAAATTGCTCGCTTTTAGCCTATTGGATGGTTATTGTTTCCCTTGAGGCTATTGTGGTTAGCTGCAGGAATGTGATCTATGCCTAGAAGGGATATGTTCTGCCTACGGGGAAATATTGATGCCTAGAAGGGCTATGAGTTGCCTACGAGGATATATTGATGCCTAGAAGGGCTATGAGTTGCCTACGCGGCTATATTGACACTTAAGAAGGCTATGTGTTGCCTATAGGGCCATGTTGTTGCCTAAGAGGGCTATGAGTTGTCTATAAGCTATATTGATGCCTAAGAGAGCTATGTGCTGCCTACAGGTATATACTATTGCTTAAGAGGGCTATGTGACTTCCTACGGGGCTAGGTGACTACCGATAGGGGTATATAGATTGATTGGCACCTTATGGGCTTATGAGGGCCTAGGTAGGTGGTATATAGTGTTGTTTCCACCTGCCGAGCTTATGGGGGCTTGGTTAGGTTGTTGTTTTATTATTTTTGATATGTTTAGATTTAGGAGCAGGTCAGTACACTTATCTTATCCTTGATTTATTTATTGGATTACTCCCAGTATATTAAAATACATGCTCATAGTCTATTGTCTTTCATACTCGGTACATTATTTTGTATTGATGCCCCATTGCATGGGGGTACTGCATTCATGCTTGCAGATCCCGACAAAAGACCCAGTAGACCTCTTCAGCAGCAGAATTGACTTCTATCCGGTTGGCTAGCCCCTTTCCTCCGAAGCTGCCAGAGTTGGGAGGTTTGTTAGATTTTGTTGCATATATTTTTATGGGTAGGCTGGGGCCCTGTCCCGCCCATATTTACTACTCTTAGAGACTTACATACTAGTTTGTGGGGTGTATAGCTACATTATGGACATGCTGGCCAAGTTTGTTTGTTTGCTGAAGCTTGTTAGCTGTTAAATGTATTGTCTTGATACATACATGCTTTCAGTTTCGGTATAGAGATCATGGTGGACTCGACGGCCCAACCAGGACTTCTGTGCTAGATGGTTATTTTTTTATATGAACTCTTGGGAGTAGCTGTTTCTTTTATAGATTTGTTGACAGGGGCCTTACCGATCGATGGCTTAATTTTAAGCCGAAATATACTTGTTTGTTTTCTTGATTGTGTGTGGCTGCTATGCACTTGTAGCAAATGGTTCAGCAGGGTCGGCTCGGGCCTGAGTTTTGGCATTAGGAGCCAGTTGCGCCCCTTGAGTTTGGGGTGTGACACGCCCCGTGCCAGCAGTGCTCCAGGGGTCGCTTGACCTACTCCTTCCGTGTTTCCTTTAAGTCGTGGCTACGTTTATATTCTTTGTATTAGCTCCTATCGGTTCCATTTACCTTTGAGAATTCCTACATGTTCTAATCACATGTCCTAATTCACAGTCAAAGTACTAAAGTGAGTTTAAGAGAGAAGTTCAAGATGTTTTCTTTTGAGTAATTTTGAGCGTCTTTTGTAACCAACAATGGTTTTAAACTAATTTTCTGAGAAAGCAAATATGGGTAATGAGAAAAGTCATTTCATGATTGAGAAAAATATATGGGAACTAAGTATTCCCAAATGTAACACGTTTACATTGAAAAAGAGAAACTTTGATTTCTAAAAAGAGTAATGAGTTTAGAGATTAATTCAGAGCAGTTAAGTTACCTCTTTTAAGAGGGCATTTTGAGTAATTACCTCAAATTGAGAAAGAATATGTTCTTACACATTATATATATATATATATATATATATATATATATATATATATTAGGAGTAGTATTGAGCACCGATCCGGAAAATCATGTATGCCAACATGGGTAAAGGATCATACTTTTTAGATGAATCCTTAGTGCCTTCGGGCAGAGCTTAGTGGATCCACTTAGTTGAGGTGTTCTATGGCCCGATAAGGTATAGGACATTTCTGGCAGCGTGAGCGCGATGTTGTATCATCATATAGCTCAGAATGTAAACTATTGTATTTTTTATATACATACTTGAGTTAATATTTGTTAATTATGAAGTTTTAAACATTTTATCTGTTGATATTGCTTTGTATTGAGTTGAGTTGAGGTGAATACTCTTTCGGTCTTGTCAGTTTAGTTTCATATGCTTTCAGTTCCCCTTGCATGTCTGTACATTCAATGTACTGATGCCATTCGACTTGCATCTTATTATGATGCAGGTACAGGTTCTTAGGATCATCAACAGGCACTTCGTTGATACCATTTGCACTCCAACTAGCTTTGGTGAGCCTCCTTGCTTCCGGATGGCTTCACATTTGTTTCTTGCTTTTGTAAAGTTGTTGAGGGTTCTGTCCCGACATCTATCCTAGTATTTGAGGCTTCATAGATAGTTAAAGTTGAGGAGTCTCTCAGTATTTCCCCTTTTGTTGAGATGTTTTGAGGTCTTGAGATAGTTATTTATAACTTATTAAGTATTTTCAGATGTTTATTTGAGTTAAGTTTTGATTGAGACCTTACAGTTTAATTATGCATTTGAAGTTCTCATTTTGCTTGAGTAAGTCTTCCGCTAAGTAGTCAGCCAGACCAAGGGTTCACCTGGGGACCAACGATGTTCTCGAGTGCCGGCTACGCCTAGAATGTAGGCTCGGGGCGTGACAATAACACCATTCATATTCTTGTTAGCTCAAAATAATATATATATATATATATATTTTACTAAGAAAAGGTTTAATGTAAATTAGCACACCATCATCACGTATATAGTAATCTTCTTTTAACAAATAGACTCTCTTATTTAATATTACTAGAATGACAAGATTAACCTTGTCTCAAGACAAATATTATCCTTCAGATGTAGTTTGTACCATTGCTTCCCTACAACCAGCATTGATAGATTGAACTAACAGCAGCTTGATGACTAATGAGTTCATTGCATTGTTATTCCAATTATGTTTCAATATAATTGTTCTTTGAGAAATCCTGAGGGCTAGGTTGTGCACACTTCGAATCTCGATAGATAATAGATCAGCTCACACACATCTTTATTCTTCTCCACTTAAATATCAGGTTTTTATCACCATTAAGGGTTTAAACTCGTGACGTGTGCCTAATTCATACATCACGCTTGCACTCTTACACTAGGCCAAAGTATAGTGGTAATCTTCTTCACTATGGTCTATCGAGAACAACCTCTCTACCTTCACAGTATAGCGATAACTTTGTGTACACACATCCCAACGTAGGATTACACTGATTATGTTATTGTTGTTGATTTTTATTTTTTTTTATTAAATAGGTGACGTAGGTAGACAACAAGATTGGTGATGTTGTAACATGGGGTTTCGTCCTGCTACCTAATCTAGCAATATGTATGCATAACTAATACTGGAGTAATAAATTCTGAAACAATTCAGTGGAAGATTCATAAAAGGGATATAATTAATAACAGAAATTCAAAAATTAAATAAAATTTGATATCTATATAAAAAATATGAAAATATCGAATGTTGTTTGGGATTATTATATATATAACTACATATACGATTCATATATATTATTAGGATTAAATTGAGTGAGAAATTGTTATATTTATATGGGCATTTTAGCATTAGTATTATGTAATATGAAGAGTCTCATGACTCATATGTGTTTGCATTTCAGCTCATCCCTTTATGTTAAAGATTATTTGGAGTAACTAATTGACAATTTCTATTGGTAATTCCCTATATAACTTCTTACTCATTATTTATTTATTATTTAATATTTTTATACCTCGTAATTCATATAATTTCTAGGTCGTAATTCTTTCATTCATTTATTCACATTATTACCTCACCTTTTTCCTATTCAATACAGGAAAAATTCCGCATTTATAATAGTGATAGCCTTATATTATTTTGAATACAATAAAAATATAGAGTGAAATAAAGTTACTAGAGAATACAGTTTTTTCTAGCTGAAGAAAATGTGTTTTTTTGGTGGAGTTTTGGACTCAACTCGTGTACAGAGTTTGTTGAGTTGTACATTGTGATTGAACTATTGTACTTTGGAGGGGACAAGTCAAGAAGATTACTACTAAATTGATGAAAAATTCTGTTGCAATGAGCTTGAATCTTCTCAAAGAGAACAAGAAATTCACGCTTCAACTTAAAAATAATTTATTTTCTTCATTTTATTTTTAATTATAATTATAATTTCACCAACACCTAAGTATGTAAAAAATACTCACTACCCCACAAAACCTAATTTTATATTCTCCATTCTCTTAATTAACTTACATGTCCAAACAAAAAAGTGAAGGTAAAAAGTTAGAAGTATAAAAGTAAAATTTAAATGTATATTAAGCATTTAAACTTGTGATGTTGGAGAATCCCTTTTCTTAGAATTTGAATTTTTGTGGTCAAATTTCCATAATTGTGGTCCTTTTATCCGGCAGATGGAGACATACTCATTGTCGTGGAGCGTTTTGGCCACCCTCCAAAATTGGTTTTCATAATTTTCTCCCCCCTTCCCTCCTACTTTTTAACTAGTGTGATGTATGAGATTTTTATTTTTTCCAATTCAACTATACTCCAAAAATTAGAACCTTTTTAATGAGTAAATTGATTTTGGAATTTTATCAATTAATAGGGGTAAAATTATAAATTCACTATGTCAACTATTATTTTCTTAATAGGTGTGTCAAGTTAGAATAGACAAGTAAATAAGGACAAATGGAGTATTTGATATGGTCAGAAATATATTACATATGGAAAATCATTTGTCAATGTTTGACATGAATAGATTAGGTTATTGATAAACATACATTCTCACGTACAAATTTGATTCCGTTTCATGAGCTAAATACATATGCATTTTCATTAATAATGTAATGAGTGACCGTGAGACTTGATTGCTTTCCTTTCCTTTTACGAGTCAAACATATGATTTTTTTATGCACTTTTATTGATAATATAATGAATGACCGTGAAACTTGATTGCTTTCCTTCCTTTTCACGAGTCAAACACATGATTTTTTATTGATAATATAATGAATGACGTCTGTGAGTCTGGATTGTTCTAATTACTTGTATATATATCTTGCGCATTCATGTTTAACCTTGTGGAAATATATATACTTTTATTTTTATTATAAATTATATGTTCCATTTTCATCAAAGACTCACTTTCACTTGATTTAGGGAATTGAAAATTAAGAGAGTAGCTAAGTAAGCCAATATAGGCATAGGCAGCATGACACACATTTTCAAATAATAAAAGGCAATTAGTAGGACTAGGCAGCAGCCTCAGCGTGCATCTCGGCTTTGATGGCAGCAGCTAATTGGTCATATGCTTCAGCCCATGCTTCTTTCATCTCATCGTTCCATTTCTTTCCCATTGCTTCTTCCACTGTTCTCAACAATGCTTCTTTTACTACCTACAATCAACTCTTTTATTTATCATTTCTTAATATGCGTGTTGACGAAGGGAAGGGAGAATTGTATATGTAAACAAAATAAATTACGTACCTCAAAATGAGGGTCAGCAACTCCTTTCTGAAGATGGATGGATCCCAAGTACTTGAGAGTAGTCTCACCTACCACCACTTCTCCCTTTTCCCGAAGCTGAATCGCCGATTAACATGTCTTTCCACAAAACAAGTAATCTAAGATTATTTTTTCACTACTTTTTAGCCCATAACATAAGAATTACGATTCAATTTTTTGTTCAAATCGTTCATTACTCAAACGGTGAACACCCCTATTTAGAACCATACTAATATTAATAATTATGTATGGAGCGTCATATAAAATGAATAATAAGTTTAACTTTTAAGAAAATTCCAAATAGTCAAGTCATGCGTATAAGAAGACAAGTAGAGATCATGTGCATGCCACGTTCCTTATCGTTTAATTTGTAGTTGGGAAATATGAGGTACGGAGAGTGGTGATGAGATTGTATACATCTTATGGTATGTTGTTTGGGCTTTTTAGAAATATCAAAGGTTGTGTGTCGGATTAGCTAAAAGTAGTATTCTTTCTGTCCATTTTTATCTGTCCTCCATCCTAAAAATAATTGTCCAATAATATTTGTCTAGTTTGAAAAATTAAGAGATAAATTTATTTTTTTGGGTTTGTTTTACCTTTACTATTAAATACTATTCACATCTAATATATTTCCAAAATATTAAATTTAATATATTCAAAGGGTAATATAGTAATATTACTCCTATTATTTATTATTTTTAAGGAATGTGTTTAGTCAATAGTGAACAAATATTATTGGACAGAAGGAATATATTCTTGGAGAATCCGACACGAATAAGTCATGAAAGTGAAGAATCTGTGCAACTTAGGAAGTTTCTACTAAGAATAAATCCACAACAATGAATGAAGGGAAATATATATATATGAGTAAGTAGTTAGTAGTAACTAACCATCTTGAAAACCTTAACAGCATGAGCTTTAAGCTTGGGATTGTTCTGATCAGGAAGTTCATCAGAGTCCTTCAAGAATGAGAACATGTTCTTTGCTGCTGGTGCTATCTCCAGGATCCTACCAATTAATATTTGAATCCCAATTAGCTAGGGGAGAAAAGATGTACATGTACACATGACATGACTCTCTTGTTTTACAGGCAGATCTAGACTAGACGCTACTATATAGATCCTCAGAATCAAATAACTCTAAATTTTGAATTACGTCTTTATGTTAAACAAAAAGTTAAAGCAAATAACATTAGTTATGTTACTTACAATGAGAAGAAACGAAGACTAAGTTGAGGAATGTCTTGCTTCATGAATTCCCATGAATCCTTCACCAAAGCTTCTTGTTTATCTGTGAACCCCATCTTGTATTCTCTTATTTCTATCCTTTATCAAAGCATCCTTAACTATTTATACTTGTAGAACTGTTTAGTTATCTTTAAAAATAGGCAAAAAATGAAAAAGGAAATGTACAAACAATTAACAAAAATAAGAACCACTACGTCACACCTTTGCTCATAAGATATGATTCTTTGAACATTTGTCCAAGATAGATAAATATAATTATATCATTTTCTCTGTCTCTTTTCACATTGGGGTGGGGGAGTTAATTTTTTAATTTTAATTGTGAAGTTGGATATTGAATTTTTTAATTTTCTAAAATAAAATTTATATATTTAAAAATAAGTTAAATATTGTTAAAATATATAAAAAATGAAGGTATATAAAAAAAAAATTGACTTCCGACATTCAAACAATACCATGTTTGGAGGATGTTAATTTCTATTTATGTAGAATCGTGAAGAGGAGGACGATATCGGGTAAAACTATCATTTCTAAAAATTATATACATTGTTTATTTATATATTGTA
Organism: Solanum acaule; assembly: GCA_036250505.1. NCBI lineage: Eukaryota > Viridiplantae > Streptophyta > Magnoliopsida > Solanales > Solanaceae > Solanum > Solanum acaule. Next base: position 26,198 of record JAJOOR010017356.1, read on the forward strand.
TGTGATAATCTTCAATGTCATTTCGTCACTTAGGTGGCACATAGCACAAAGTTGTCTTTGTACATACAAAGTAGACTAGTCCTTAGATGGAATATGTAATTTTACAATTTCTTAATTTTGTATGAAAGGCCCTTAAAATTCTCTCTAGCACGGTAGATAATTCTAAATATAGGACTAGCTTATAAATATGACATATAAGTATTGAGCAATATAAAAGTTATTTTGACGATTTTCTTGTGCTTTTCTTTTATTTAACATTCGTTAGAGATCTAATGTCAAAATGATTTACTTGAACTTGAAAAATCGTAAAAAAATCATGAGCAAGTTGTCAATGTCTCATGATGTGTTTAATGAAAATCTAAGTTAATGACAATGTGGTATCAGATCAAAGGTTAATATTAGAAAAATTACAAAAAAGGAAGAGATTAACGCTTTTAACACCGCCTATGTCAGACATGATGCTGGGGAGAGGCACTGAAAAATTAAATTATAAAAACAATGAGGAACTATTATCCTACCCAACACCAAGCAAAAGCGTTGATATCAGTTATTTGATGTGATGTATGCGCTTGATATAATATTATATTAATATTAAAATAAGCATGAACACATATAATTTTTAAATTTTAATTATAGAAGTTTTAAAAAATTATAAGTTATTATTTAATTTTAAAGAAATATAGAAATAGAAATGATAATTGTTATAAAATGTTGTTATCATTATCATTCTATGTCGTGCTCTAAAATATTTATGATTTTTTTTTTTTTGAATAATGAAGTCAATTTAATATTATAACAATATAGGCCTATAAGCAAGTCACGTCGTGTAAGAAAATAGGAGGAGAAAGAAGGGGGAACATACACCCAGACAGTTAGAATCAATAATAATAATAATTAAAATCACATAATTAATAATTAATCAATTTCCCAGTTGAAATTTTTGGAAGTAGGATTCGTATCAATCACTCTTGGCTCTTTGGAGTTGTTTAAGGTCACTGCTTCTCAATTTTTCAACTACTATGAATACATTTTTGTCTAGCTGTGATTAGGGATGTGCATATTTTTTTATAATTATCATGTTATTGGATTAAAATTTATATTGAAAATTTTGATATAATAATTTTATATTATGATTTTGATACGGTATTTTGTAAAGATAGATTTTGGGCCTAGCTAATTCAACCTAAAAAACTAGCTTATGGGGGGAGGGGGGGATTGTCCAAGACCATATAAGAAGACCAAATTTCCACCCCTTTTTCGATGTCGGGATTCTTAACACTCGCCCCACATCCACACCTCGTTAACTGGAGTGTAGACATGATAATATCGGGGGGCCAACATCGGTGAATAAAGAATGTCAGACCTCGTTAACTGGAGTGTAGACACGATAATATGGGGGCCAACATCGGTGAATAAAGAATTGGGATGAGTCTGACTCTAATACCATGTAAAGATGGATCTTAGGCCGAACTCAACCTCAAAAGTTATCTTATGAGAGGAGGATTGTCCAAAGTTCATATAAGGAGACCAAATTTCCACCCATTTTCCGATGTGGGAATTCTTAGCATATTTAGTATGCATTTTCCAAATATTTAATATTCTATATAGTATTTAATATTTATATTTATAAAAATAAATTACCAAATATCGTATTGAAATATTTAATTACAATTATATCTCTATGTATATATATACTAGAAGGATGATGCTCATGCATCGCACGTGCCCAACGTGTCATTGAAATAAATAAATTATAATTAAGAATTGTTTGTACAACATTGGGGTCATATTGTTACAATAAGTGCAAAAAATAATGCTAAGTAAAATTTAATTTAAATTATTGTCAATCCTCCTATTTTGCAAAATTGAAAATTCAGGTAAATGTACTCTAAACATTTGTATAAAAATACCAAAACTGCAAATCATTTCATCATTGACCACTTCCTTATGGTTTGATGGACCCATCAATGTAGACATTACTGAAAACCTGGTATCGTATGCCCCTGTGATCTCAGCTGAAAAGGCATACCATGAGCAATTATTTGTACCTGAGATAACAAATGCAGTTTTTGAGCCCTCAAGCATGATGGCTAAATGTAATTCAAGGCACAGAAAATATATATGTAGTTCTAAAATAAAAAAAACCATCCCTTACTTTGGGCTGCCCACAGTTTACAATTAAATCAGACCTTGAGTTTCAATAACATAATATTACCTTGGTGTTGTATAAATCGCTAAGAAAATCATTTTATTGCATTAACATATAATAGAACAACTTAGTCTTCAAGAGCTCATGCTCTGCCTATCCTTATGCTTTTTAATTTGGACGTCGTAGAAAGAGCACATATTAAAAATGTCAGCTTCTCTTCGTCTCATCTATATCTCATATACAAATTGTCTCTCATGAAATACAAAATAAATGTTTGTTTTACTTCTATTGAGGGACATGGAAAGAGTAAAAATATTCAGAAAACGAATGGAGATTAAATTAGCTAAAAGTGTTGTGGAAGATAGTCACATACATTTTAGAGCTCATACTTGAACTAAAAAACCTCCATTTTTAAAACTATTTAATTTGTCAAACCTGCAAAGACAATAAGCAAAACACAAAGAATTAATAATATCAATAAGTGGTAGAAACTCTTAAAGGTATATTTTTCAACAATTGATTTATTTGTTTTAGAAAGTGTAACAACTTAATCCAAGATGAACCAATGATCATGACACAAATTTCTAATGAAAAAATATTATGCTACAAATAGAAGAGAAAACATGAAGAGTATATTACTCTATAAGAAGCATATGACAGCACTTTAACACAATATTGTTATATTACATACTCAAATTACCATTCCTGTTTTAGATTTCTTATGTTCAATTTTTTCTGAATTGATCAAATGAAAAATATTTCTAATACTATCAGTTGTATCTAACTACCGTGAACACATGAAATAGAAGCTTCGAAAAAGTATAAGATCACATGCATATAGAGCAACGAAACTTGAAAATTGGAGAACCTGAAATCAACTCTTTCGCTTGATTCAACCTGTTTGTCCTTCTGACTATGTAACTTAAACAATTTTTCTTTGAATACCCCTTCAACCTACTACATTAGTAGCTGAATTTTTTCGAAAATGTAGTTCCAACAACAAAAAAATCAATAGTGAAAGATTACCCTGAATTTTTAGCCTTCGATATCACTGCTAATTTCATGGCAGCAGGAAAGGATTCGGTAACTCAAATTCTTTCTCAACAATCACCTGAAAGTTGTGAAATCACAGGAAATTAAATCACCTCAAAGTAGAGGCCTTAACATACAAAGATTAATCATTTTTTTGGGGAAAATACTACATGAAAAAAAGATATTACGGAAAAAATGTCTACTCACCTAAACCCACTGTTCAACTTCATTAACCTTGAATCATTTGTCAAAACAATAAACTCTTGGAATTAATCTCTCTTCATAGCACACAAGTCTTACCTTCGTGGAGAAATTTTCTCAAACATATATATGACCGCATCAAGCCATTAATTATCTGCAAAAAGTACCATATTGATAAGAAAATACTAATAAAACTACAAAATATTGGAAAAAAATATGCATGCACAAAATCAATTAAGAAAGCATGCATATACCCATAACCTTAACATCAAATTTCAACATACAAAGAGGGATCTATCAAAACTCAAAAGAATCCAAGAAAAATTATGGAAGGCCTAAAATAAGAAAAATCAACAGAATGATAGGAAGCATAAACACGATAAATAATGGACAAAAAAGAGTAAACATTCGCTAAGTAAGATGGCCAATATCATACAAAAATACTTACCAAGTAAACAACTCAAAGAACTTGAGAAGTCGAGTGAGAATTTGAAGTAAAGTTAATTAGCTCCGTTGAAGATTAAAAATGATTGTCAATCTTCCATGGAAGTTGCGATGCAGAGAAGAAAGAGTAAAAGCAGTGGTGAGAGTGAATAATAAAATGGATATTCCACTTTTTTTACATAAAAAGTAGTGATACACCAGAGTATAAGCTATACACTTTTGGAAAATATAATAACTAAAGTGAACTTACTATTTTAACCTTATTCTTTTAGCCTAAATTCTTTCCGAAGTACAATTTACATTGCTTCTTGTACCATATTTTGATGCAATATTCATCCTCATCAACTGTCACTTCTAAAGAAGGGGTAATAAAATATAGAATATAATTATTAAAGCCTTTTGTACAGGCAACTACAACTATATATATATATATATATTCTAAGCCCGATGACATGACGCCACACGAAGACAGGATTCTCATTTATCTTTTATAAGACTAGATTCTCATTCATCTTTTATTGATTTTTTTTGCTTTATTCCCTTATTTACGCCCTCCGTTCAAATAGAGGAAAAATCACATCATTTTATCCCTTCCGACGATTAAAAGTCACACATTTTATTTCCCACGCCGTTTTTCATCTTCTTCTTCTTCTTCTTCTTATATGGTCTTAAAGACATTTAGTACATCAAGAGTGATCGGGACGTAACCCGTACATCACATACAATATTGAAAATTAAAGACAATAGGAATAAAAGCTCAGTCCTCGGAACATGAGGACTCACCAATCTTCAATATCTACTAAGTGATCTCTAGCCACAGAGATAAAGAAACTGGAGCGTCGAACCCTACATTTTTGAAGAATGTAGGCAAGAGTATGCATTTGTACAAAAATATAGCAAGTATGATAGCAATGCATAGAGTTATGAAATCATGCTAAGAAGGACCTTTCATGTCATGAAAAGACCAAATTGAAACCATAAAATAAGAGGTTAGAATACATCATCGTAATCATGGTCAATGCAAGTAAAACTCACATTTGAACACTTGTGAGATACTTCTTGAAGTAACTTTAGTTCATCATTATTGTGGGAAGTAGCCTTAACCGACATTTAAGATCATGTGAACTATAACATGGAATTTGATGTATTTCCCACACCGAAAAGGGGTGTCTTAATGGTTCCTTTACCGGGAAGAAATGAATGTTGAGTGTCTTACAACAAAGGACCGAGTGGTTTCAAGAAAAGGGGCATAAGAAGAAGGTTATTAAAAGAAGGTCCAAAAATGAAGTTTGTCTTGTATTAAAGCGCTTGGGAATGTAGTCACTATTCATAGCCAAAAATAGTCCCTACCCGTCCTCTAGCTTACATTACAACCCTTAAAAGACCTAATTAATCTTGAACTTTCGCATTCTTGAAAGTAGTGATGCAGTACACTAAAGGCAAGCCTATGATTAGTTGGTTGTGGCATGTGAATTCTTTTGAGAGTGTGAGAGAAATTTGCTTCCCACACCCATTATGGTTTGAATTTTTAATGTGTGAGTAAATCAGGGTGTTCACTTGTGGTGAGGGCACATGTTTAATGAAGGTTGGTAACTGTTGTAACTGTGTATCCAAAAACTGTGCATGAGTTTGTTGCATTATAAGAGTTCATTCTTGAGGCTAGATTATTTTGCACGAGTTGTCCTAGTGAACGCATAGAGTTGTCATGCGTGTGTTTGAAACTCGTGTGGTTGTTGTGGCCGAAGTTAGATTGTCTTAGTTGGAAGGGTAGTAGAGTTGTTGTATGCATGAAAGAGTGGAAGTGTTCGAGGACGAACAAAGCTTTAAGTGTGGAGTGGTGATCTTAGGCGTATTTATGCACCTAAAAACCAATTTATCCCATATATCTCGCTAAGTTTGAGAGAAAATTCCAAATCGGTAGTGCAATTTTAGAGTCCATTTATCGTGTTTCCTCTAACCAATATGATTAGATGTTACAGGGTGCAAAGCAAGGAAAAGGAGAGAAAAAGGACACCATGCATGAGGTCCGAGATTAGAAGTCGAAGTTGCTAAGGAGAAACGGCCAAGAAGCTAGAAAAATACTTTGTGAGGAAGCACCTCCACGTCACGGAGCTGAAGCTAGCATGTGGAAAATGAATTTTACAAAACAGTAGAATGTGCGATGGACGCACGTCGCGGAGTTGTCAGGCTATTCGAAATGTGCAGCGAGGGAATAGGTCCGCGTCGCAGACCTAGACTACAGAATTGCGTCACGTGTTTTATTTCAAACTATAAATAGTCCAGTTGTATTATTTTATCATTATTCAGTTTTTGAAAAACGGGAAAACACGGTTTGGGCAATTTTGCTGACATTCTCTAGGGCTTTTCTTCTACTCCTTCATTTTGGTAAACACTTTTATGATCTTTGAATATTATTTGATGATGTTTCATTCTATGAGTAGCTAAATTCCCTTATTCTAGGATTGTAGCTACGATTAATGGCGTAATAGTATTTATTTCTAGCATGAGATGGATTTTCCTATGATTTATGCTTAATTCTTGTTTAACTATTTTAATGACTGATCAACATTAAACTAAACTCATTGTCCACTCTTGAACTCGAAAGACGAATAGAGGGATAGACCAAAGAATGTGAGAAGCGTGTTCATTCTAGGGTAAAACTTAGAGTGTTTCGTATATAGGATAGATTATACATATATGCCGCATTTGATTAATGTGCAAGATGATAGCTTAATGTTCCGCTATTGGTTCATGTCTATCCCCGCTCAACGATATAGTTAGGCTGTCAATGATGGTAGGCGAATAGAGGTCGGGAGATCATAATCGTAAAATCAACCTTGTGAATCAATAATGAGGTTAACCTGTCGAATGCTAGAATAATATTATGTTTGAAATCGGTATATGCTACAACCCTGGAATATTTCTCAAATTGTGAAATTCCTTTGTTTGCAACTGTTTAATTGTAGTAATTAATATTTGAAATTGCTCAATTTAATTGATACAAACAAATTCCTAAAATTGTCTGTCACATAAGAAAATTTATTTTAGTTACAATAAAGTTAGTGTTTGTTGATTTGAAGTCCTTTGGGTTCGATAATCCGGCTCGAAAGAGTCGTTATACAACTTGAGTGACTAGGTGCACTTGCGTGTGCTTTTGGAAGTATTAATGGTAACCTTATGTGTTTACCTTATTTGCGGTGTTACTATATAAATTAGCGGCACCGATGTCGAAATGAGACTTTTCTGTATGCAGGTAGAAGCATTCCATAGTTTGTTTCTTAAGACTGATTAGTTGCTTATACTCAGTCGGTCTAACCTACTAAGTACATGTGTATTGTGCTCCCCCCTAATTTTGTTATCTTCTTGATGCAGATCCTAGTCATGGTGATTTTCATAGCGGTTGATTGAATCTAGCGATTTCTTTCCATTCGGAGTTGTGGTGAGATCCTGCTTTCCTAATCGTCATTAACCTCCCTCTATCATTTATAGTCTTTGATTTAATTTTGAAGACTTGAGATGTATTCCAAATTCTAGAAATGTGTTAGACTCTATTTATGCTTATGATACCAAATTTTGGGAATCTCCTTACTGTTATTTTTTTTTCAATTCTCATTGGTTGTGGCCTAACTTCCCTTTGAAAGTCTCGTATGTGTTATTTCTTTTGACTTACACACCAAATTAGATTCTCGGGGTGTGTGCCATCGTGACTTCGATTGTTGGGTCGTGACTGCAGCGTGGGCTAAATTGTGGTAAATGAGTGAGTTCTTAATTTATGGGTAAAAAATAAAATAAAATAAAATATAGTAAATTATATTAGGGTATATATGAGCTAAAAGTATAAGTGTAGGGAATAAAGATTTATGCAACCTTAAAGTATAACTGAGGGTATATACATACCATTTTTAAAAGTTTTAGGGGGATAAGGTACAAGTACCCCCTAGACTATGATCGAAATCCCAGAGACACACATTAACTAAACTAAGGTCCTGTTTGGGGGGGG
>JAJOOR010017357.1:0-34741 GCA_036250505.1 Solanum acaule
TGCGTCTGCATCATAATAAGATGCAGGCCAACTGGCATCAGTACATGAAATGTACGAGTATGCGAGTTGAAAAGCTAAACCACAACTTAAGCTTGAAAGGAGTAGAAATGAACTCTTACCTTGGCTCTGTTCGACTCATGAATAACTGAACTCAATATATAAAGCAATAAGACACATGTAATATATAAGGCTTGTAAAACAGTATAAACAACTTAGCTTGTTAATGATAAAACAATAACAACTCAACTTTACTTATATAAAAGTAATATAACTTATCTGAGAGGTTCCTTAACCGACAACCACCACTATGAGCCCTAGTGATGATACAACGTTTTACCTCACATTACCCAAGGACCATCATATACCTTGCCGTGATATAGGAAGCTAACTTTACTAAGTGGATCCACTAGCTTAACTTTCGTGATCATCTAAAAAGTATGACCCGAGAAATCCCATGTTGGCGTATGGTTCTTATGGAGAGTTGAGTTAATATAAACTCGTGTCCCCAATTCGGTGCTCAATACTACTCCCAAAAATACTTTGGCTCATAAGTGTCTTTAAACACATCTTTCTTTAGTTGAGATAATTACTCAAAACTTAACCCAAAGGCTCTTTTGGAAAACATGTTTCCTCTCTTACTAAAATGTAAAAACATTTATAAACTTCTTTGAGAATACTTAGTTCCCTAATAGCTTTTGAGAAATGAACTTGACTTTAAACTCTTAACTTAACTTGGAACTCTACATTCTTAACTTAACTTGAAACTTGAGACTCTTTACTTAGCTTGAAACTCTATACTCTTTACTCGACTTGAAACTTGAATCTTAAAATGAAGTTAAAACGTTCAATAAAGACTCTTGAACAACTTTGAAAACTTGTTTTGACTTACTTAACTTCTAAGCTTGGCTCTAACTTCACTTGACTTGGAAACTAACTCTCCTTGAATCGGATTATGAATTCAAGGTGTTTGATCACATGTTATGGATGAGTTTGGGATGTTAAGATGTACCTTAAAGTATTGGAAACAACTATTAAACATAGGTACTTTACCAAGGAACATGTATGAAAAAGTGGGGAATGAAGGTAACGGGAAAGATTGACGTCCTTGGCGCTCTAAGAGGTGCGGAGCGCTAGCCCTCAAACTTCAGAGGGGCCTGCTGGGCGTTCTGCCAGGCGCTCTGCCCCAAAGGGAAAGTTCAGCGTCCCTTTTTAGGGTGCGCTGGCCGGTGCGACAGCCCAGCCTTTTTCCCCAAAAAATTTGACTTTTTCCCCTTGTTTCTTTTCAACACTAAATCCTCTCAACCTCAAAGGTTCCAGCAGCAAAATCACAACTAAATCATGTCCCAAATCAACAAGGAACTTCAACACCACAATTAACAACACAACCAACAACTTCAACAACATAACCAATCTGTTCTTGAAAATAAAACGAATTTGGAGTGTAGAGGAAATGACCAACCCCAATACTAAGGATCATAAAATCCCTCAACATACAAGAGATTCAACTCAAAAACACAACCAAATCATGTTCCAAATCAACAAGGGACTTCAACAATACAATTAACAATATCAACAACACAACTAACAACTCCAAACAACACAACCAAACTTTTCTCAATAACAAAACGAGTTTGGTGTGTGGGGAAAGAATCAACCCATCACTATGAACTCACATACCTAGTAGGGATCACCCCCGACGATATCCACGATGATCTCCTTGCTTGATCTTTCCTTTCTCCTCTTGTTTCTCTCTTATCTCCCAAGCCCTAACTCTCACTCTTTCAAAATAGGACAAACTGATCTAAAAATCAGTCGAACACAACAATATAACCAAAAAAATTGGTTAGGGAAAAGACCAAAATATCCTTAAAATTTTCGGACAGATTTCTCTGCAAACTGCCCAACTTTCAAAAGGCATAGCTCCCTCATACGAACTCGAAATCGAGCAAACTCGGTGGTGCTGGAAAGATCATTCCACAAGATTCGCAAACATAATTGGAACTACTTCTAACTCATCCTGAGCTAGGAGTTATAACTGCTCAAAGTTGGCCAAAAACTCACTTTTTTCCACACTTAACCAAATTTCCAGATTTTGAACTTAGCCAAATTTTCAGATTCTAAATTTTTTCCAAAAATGACTACTTCCAATTTCAAGCTTTTTCATATTCATTTTAAATTGTCGAATGTTACATTTTAGTTTTCGAAATCGGGTTGTAACAGATGGCGATTCCGCTGGGGATTCATCTAGGTTTTAACCAAAATGATTTTATTGTTTGACTAACTATTATTGTATTATTTGTTACCTTATGCAATTATGTGTTTAAATTTTAAATATTCATTGTCATTGCATTCATGACATTTTTTGATGTATTTATAGTATATTAAAAATGGTTTCTGTATAATCGCAGCCAGATTTTTTTATATTCAACCCTTTTTTCGGAATGATCGACAATTTATTGATTCGTTATGCATTCAATGGTTGTCTGAGTTCCAACCTAAGTTATCTGCTTGAGTTTTCGATCTTTCAAAAGTCACTCTTAGTCAACTAGCATACAACGAGATCAAATCCCAAATTTAGCGCATTTTGAACTAATTTGGCCTAACACCCAAGGTGTGTTGGGCTCATTAGAAGATCACCTTGTGTATAATTGACCCCCGGTCAATACAAGACGATCATCCACTATTTGTTAAATTTGAAGGATATGTAGATCGATTTGTGCGTACGATTGTCCTTGTGGTAAGAGGTTTTATTTTATAAGTAGTTTGTTTGTTAAGTCAAAGGAAGATCCCCTTCATCCGAAAGAAATTTAAAAGAATTAAGAAGTTCGGGAATGAAGATTTCATATGAAAGCTTAGTTTAGTTTATTATGGTGCCCTTGCGTGGGACTTCTATTTATTTTCCTCTCCTTTATTATGTATCCTTTTTGTTTTATTCATAAGGTTTGTCTATATATTTTGAGGCAATGGAACATTTCACAATCGATATACATATTATTCAAACGTTAGGCTTACCTTTGGTTTAAAAGGTCACATGTATGTTAGGAGGCGTTATATATTGTTTGTGTGTTAAATGTTACAACTTTTGTTTCGTTTGTGTTTGTTTGACCTATGCGTTTATATACATATGTTTTGCTTTAAACATAATTGGTCAATTATTTCATTCTAAAGTCTTAGAATGTCATTTAACATATAAACTCAATTTTCAAGCCTTTTAAAATACTCTTTGACTCCATTATCAAAATACGTTCAAAATCACTCAAGTTCTAGGTTCAATAGACCTTTAAAATATTATTAAGTCATCATTCAAATTCACTTTGACGTCGTTGTTCACTTGAAAATTATTCTCAACAGGGCTTTTCAATTGAACATTCCAAAAGATCAACATGTGAATTTTTACTCAAATCACATAGTTTTCTTTGTTCAAATTCCTTTCTTTCATTAAAGTTTTAGTTCACAAAAGGATAAATGTTTTTTCCATTTGGTCACCTTTTAGAGTCTCTCCCTCATTGAATTTTGGACTAATTTGTTTCGAGCAAAACAAATGTTATTTGTTTTATATGTTGCTTTGGTTGATTATTATGATTAATGGACTAACTATCTTACTTTTTGAGTTTTTTTTAGAAGGAGAGTGATTTGTGTTGGTAATCAAAACTTGTTTACTTCACTAAAGCATCCGCTGGCAGAACATCCATATTTTACATGGTCTAAGGTCAAGGAAATTTCTACAGACTCTTCATTTCTTACTTGGACTACTAAGAGCACTCGTTCAAAAATGGATTCCACTATCAACACATCTACTTCATCTGAAATGATCCCTACTTCATCTATCGCGGCCAATCCTAGTGCCTTAGTAGCAATAGAATCACCCATGGAAGTCATTGCTCATCTAGAGCGACAAATTGGTGAACTGAATCTTCTGGTAACACAATACTAAGATACTTCTCAAAAGCTACCACCTAATGCTCGCCAAAAAGGGCTCATGCCACCTTCGTTTCTGACTTCAAGTGAGCTCAATCAAGGAGATTATTTTACCACCTCTCAGCAAACTCAAAGTGCTTTGCTCACTCATTCAACTCAAGATACTTCTCTTGTGTACACATTTGGACCTCTAAAAGCTCCAACGATAACACATCATGCTCCACCAGTATACACTTATGTCACTACTCCACCTGTTACCAAGGCTCAGGAGTTTCACCGCCAAGATGTTAATCACTATGTTGAAATTGATAATGATACAAAATCAATTGATGCTGAAATGATAAGTAGAAAGATGAAAAGCTTAGAAGATGCTATGAGAGGCCTTCGTGGGTTTGATAGTAGCCAGAGTGTGAGATATGAAGAGTTGTGCACATTCCCCAAAGTTGAGCTTCCACCCGGTTACAAGATTTCAAAGTTTGAAAAGTTCAGTGGATCGGGAAATCCTTTCTTCCATTTGAAAATTTACTGTGAAAAGTTGATTGGCATTGGAAACAACGAAGGGATAAGAATCAAGCTATTCAATCAAAGTCTGACTGGAAAAGCCTTGGAGTGGTACTCCAAGCAAAATGTGACTAAATGGCGTACTTGGAATGATTTAGCGAATGCTTTTGTGGATCACTATAAGTTTAATGTTGAAATCGCTACAGATAGGATCTCTATTACCAAGCTAAAACTAAAGTCGACTGAATGCTTTCGAGAATATGCCATTCGTTGGAGGGAGGAAGCTGCTATGGTGCACCCACCTATGGAGGAATAAAAAATGATCACCTACTTCATTCAAGCTCAAGACTCAGAATACTATGAGCGAATGGTGACAATGGGTGGAAAGACATTCGCTGAAGTTATCAAGGCTGGAGAAATGATTGAAGATGGTCTCAAGACTGACAGAATAGTAAGTTACACCTCATCTCAGTTTGCTAATAGGGGGTATCAAACTGGTTCCTTTGGAAAGAAAAAGGAGAAAGAAGTCATGATGTTAATGACTCATGGAGCTACCTTATATAACCGTCAACCACCTCCAGGCTATCTTAATTCACAATACTATATTTGCAACAATCAAGCGACATTTTGTTCTCCACGACCAATGCAAAATCCTCGAAACAATGCACCTCGTCCCAATTTTGAGAAAAAGCCTCCCTAAGTCTTCACTCCATTGTGTGAGACACGAACTCAACTTTTTGAGAGATTGAAAAAGGCAGGAATATTGCAACTAGTGGAAGCCAAGACTGTGAATACTTTAGTCGATTGGTATAACCCAAATAAGCATTGTGCTTACTACTGAGGAGTTATTGGGCATGATATTGAGAAATGTATCACTTTCAAGCACAAAATTCAAGATCTGATTGACAACGAGGTGGTAAAACTTGCACATGCTCCACTGAATGTGAACACCAATCCACTATCCAAGCACAAGGAGTAGTCATTGTCGTAACTAGTTGCGAAGAAGAAGCAAGTTTTTCTGAAAGTCACACTTTTGGCGTCTTTTAGTCTTGCATTTGAAGTTTGTTGTTTTATTTCCATGTAATTGCATTTCTATCTCTTTGTTTCTTTTGTATTCGTTTGTTTGGATTTTATTTGTAAGCGTTTCTCATCTGTAATGAACTATGTCTGACCTGATTCCTGCTCAGCGGGATACGTAGGCGTCACATCGGCTCGGTCATATTCCTCGTAAGTTTTTCATTTCCCTTTATGATGAAAACTGGGGAAGATTAGAAGAGGAATTTTTCCAACAAATCAGAATCAAGGATCATTTCAGAGTTGCAACTGGGGCAGAATTTTTGAGATTCATTAAAAAATTCAACTAAAAACTACAGAAAGTTCAAAGTTATGTTATGATTTAAGCCGGGGTAGAATTTTTGAGGAGGTTCCATAAAAATTCCAACAAACGAGATTTTGAGATCTGACAAGCTTGTAAACCAGACGTCAAAAGAGCATTAGGATGGCAAGGCAAAACCAACATAAATCAGTCTCTCAAAACTAATAATTTTTCTTTGGATGCAAGAACTTAAAGTCACAGGACATCGTTAGATCCATTGTGGCCTCGTCATAGCTCAGGTGATTTCTACTCTTACTCATTTTCTAAATGTTTTCCTTTCAATTTATTGTGCCTACATATTCTCAATTTTACAGATGAAGTAGTTTGGCACAATGATGAAGACCATAAGACGTTATCCAGACCAATATAAGCTGAACAACTTCATCTGAAAATTTATCTTTTAATTTAATAATTTTATTTTTGTTAACTAATTACATTTGAACTCTGCAGGTGTCGTTAGAATCAGAGTTAGAATTTCAAGAGATTCTTCTAAAGTTTTGAAGGATCAAGCGAGACGCCCACAGAAAAAGGACGTTGGTCAATCCTTTTCAAATATGCTATTATCAAAGATTTTGCACCAAGGATCCAATCCAACAAGCTTACTCTTATCCTCTATTTTTACGTTGACGAGTTTTGCCCTCTATTATTTCTAATCCCTTGACTTTTCTCTGACAAATCTTTCATTCTCTTTGAATTCCATTAAGCTTCAGGTTCGAACTACGTCAAACCTGATTTTTTGTTCCAGCAAGATACGTAGGCAATCCTATATAAGGATTCGGTCTTCCTACTATTTCAAATTACAGACCTTAGAGGAAACTGTGGCATGTTTTTGAATTAGTCATTCTTCATTTTTTGCAAATTACTTCAGTTAAGCACTCTTGGACTAGAAACAGGGGCAACATTTTGAAATAGTTCAAAGTTCTCAGAATCTTCGTTCAAATTCAAGTTTCAGATATTTTTTTTCAAGAAAATTCTCTCTTTAATAAGAGATTCCAGACTAAAAGTAGGGACTCACTTTATGTGACATCCCTAATCGGCCATTATTACCTTGTTTCAACATTAAAAGTTCTCAAAACGTTATTCCAGAATCCCGCGTTCTCTATGGTTACCAGATCATCATGACGTGTTCAAAAGTCTTGACATGTGTTAATTCTTGTTATCTATTAACAAATTCTTTATGAGCGCGGGAACAACCCTTTTTAGACAATCACAGATCTTACCAGCTTCAGAAATTACAAGAGACAAACCACATTACTATGTTATAACCTTACTCCTTATTTTTAAGATTTGTTCTTTATCATTATGGTATTATTATTGGAGTGTCACTTCCTTTAACGTGACACATTATTATATTGGAATGTCACTTCCTTTAACATGACACATTATTATATTAGAGCGTCACGTCCTTCAATGTGACACATTATTATTAGAGCAACACTTCCTTCAACGTGACACATTGAATTATTATTGGAGCATCACTCCCTTCAACGTGACACATTATATTATTGGACCGTCATTTCATTCAACATGAATTATTATATTATTGGAGCGTCACTTCCTTCAATGTGATACGTTAAATTATTATTGGAGTGTCACTTCCTTCAACGTGACACATTATATTATTGGAGTGTCACTTCCTTCAACGTGACACGTTATATTATTGGAGCGTCACTTCCTTCAACGTGACATTATATTATTGGAGCGTCACTTCCTTCAATGTGATACGTTAAATTAGTATTGGAGCGTCACTTCCTTCAACGTGACACATTATATTATTGGAGCATCACTTCCTTCAATGTGATATGTTAAATTATTATTGGAGCGTCACTTTCTTCAAAGTGACACGTTATATTATATTGAACAATCACTTCCCTCAAAGTGACACATTATTATAATATTGGGACATTACTTCCTTTAAGCACTAGGTTATATTATATTGGGAAATCACCTCCCTAAAAAATGACACGTCGGGACATCACCTCCCTAAAAAGTGACACGTTGGGACGTCACCTCCCTAAAAAGTGACACGTTATATCATGCTATTGAATCATCACCTCGTTCAAATCGACACATCACTTTGGATCACCACTTTCTTCGTGAGTAGTACATTTTAAATTGGGTCGTCATCTCCGACATGTTAAATCAGGTTTGCACAAATTATATTTGTGTTTATGTTACATTTTACTACTGACAATTATTTTCTAGACTTTTCAATACACAAAGTTGACTAGGTCAAATAGAACACAGCACAACGTGAAACTTTTTCTTAGCAGCGAACTGGACAAAGTTCAAAGAGGAGTATCAAACTCTTAGGACGCGAGTTGAGGAACAACTTCCACCACAATTAAACCACATCCTTATCATAAGGTGTGCAGGTATTTCTTGGGGTTTAACGTTTCAGTTTTGCATTCAGTGAAAATTTCAACTCTTACTGAAGGCAAATTTTCAAATTCGAGTGACAATACACATAGATCTTTGAAAGTTTGTCCATGTAAGTTCTTACATATGGGTGTGAAGGGCCCAACATTTATTAGTGAGATGTTTGCAAGCCTCTTTTCTGCGCTCAATTAATTGTCACTCATCCTTAAGCTAAAGGTTAAATCCGCATAAGAGATTTCCTTTTCAACCGATTGAGTCGAACTACAAACAGTCTGATTACAAAAGTTTAAGGATATGTAGGCGGACTTAGTGTTGAAAACTTGACTATACTCCAACAATTCTATCATCACTCCATTCTCGAGCTTTTCGATCTCTCCATACTTTGACATCGGAATAACTTTTGGAATTCTTTGAAAATCGTGCTTAAAATCAATCGTTTCAAACTACTAGTAGCCTGAGTTCACATGTAACCTGAGATAAGTAGGAAACCCAATATCAGGGCCCGACCATAATTCTTCAAAAAAAAAACAGATATCCTTACTATTCACCATTCCGAAGAAATGAATTAGTGGTCGAACAAAATTAGATTGGTTAATTTCGTTTGCCTCGGATCTCTTCCATCCATCCCAATCAAACGAGGGGCAGTTGTTGACACCCAATTTTGGACCTCCACTATTAAATTAATTTTCAAGCTTCTTAAATTTCAAACAACTTGAAGTAATTATTTTGAATAATAAAAAAATTACTTTTGAAATCATTTTTCAATGCAATTTCCAATTTTTTCTATAAAATATATCTCTATTTACTTAAAATATATAGATTTATATAATTTTCAATTTTTGAATAAATATTTAGAAAATCATTTTACCAAAAAATAGAGTTCTAATTAAATACTCATTTTATTTCCTTTAAAACTGATTAGTTCACAATTTAACTAAGATCTTTCTTTTCGAAATAATTATATTGTGTTGTTAGAAGTTAAGAAGATCGAGTAATTAGTTGAGTTTATAATTCGTTTCGTTCTTGTTTTATCAATTTAAATTCAATGGATATAGAAATCAAAGGACTTGTTCCCTTTGAAACCAGCTTAATAGACTTTATTCACTCCAAATTTGGACCATCAAATAGCCTTTAACCAAATATTTTTTAGCGACCCGACCCATTCTTAAGCCCAAAATCCTCCATGCTCTTCTCCTTCTCATTCTCAATATAGAGACGCGAGAACAAAACAAACCAAAGAACGAACCCATTCCCAAATTTGCCGCATCAAATTTCCCCTTTTTTACTTTATATTTGTACAATCTGCGTGCTTGGCACGAGCCTAAAGATACGCGGAGCTTCCGAAGGCAACCATGGTGTGGTCCATTCCAATTTCCTTTTTCTCTTTATTTTCGTTTCAAATTCGTACACTCTCCAGCTCATACACCTTATCCACTGCGAAAATTGGAGACTTCGGCCTCTTCCACATCATTTCTCAAACGATTTTCAATTTGCAACAGTCCCACATCCAAATTTCTTCCGTTTTGGGATTTTTTTTGGTTTCTATGTAAACCCACCCCATTCACTATTCAAAGGGATGGATTTTGGAGACTGGAGAGTACCCCTTAAGGGTTTGGGAATTCTCGGCTCAATAGTTTAAAATTTTGTGGCTTTTGTGGTCGTTCGAGTTGAAAGAGGTGGTGGAATCGTCTCCATCAAACTCGTCGTCCGGTTCGCTGCCCACAACCATGTAATCTTCTCTTTATTTCAGCATTTATGTTGGCTCTTAATTATGTCTTGTTCATTGAAATGTGTTTGGCATTAGCTGTTTATGTATTTTTCCAATAGCTTAAAAAAATAGTAAAATTGCTCATCTTTGAACTCGGTTAATTTATATGTAAGATAGTCATGCCCTAATTTCAGCATTTGCTATTGTCTTGGGGATAAGTTTAATCAGTGTTGAATGGAGCTAGAGTTGTGATTTTCATGTTCAAACATTCCTAGCTGTTAGGTTGGAGTCTGTAACTTGTATTCATTTTGATTTGGAAAAGCTTTTGAAGTATCTAGTTTCTTTTGATTGATTCACCTATCTAAGTGGTAATGAAAATCTGAAATATGAAGTTTAGTTTTATCAGTTTTAAGGTTTTCATCTTCTGTTTTTTTTTTCTTTGAAGCCTGTATTCATTGCTGAAATGCCATATATGTCTGCCTATTTTGTAAAATCTGTTGGTGTGATTTATCAAATAACAGACCATTGGCACTCAATGACAATCGAGAGCCTGTCTGAGTGAGAAATTGCTTATCTTTGGGGCTGCTCTTTAGCACTCTCCAAAGAGTTAGGTTGGGATGGATGAAAGCTTATATTATAGCTTTTATACGTCCTAAAATTTATTAGATTACTCTACTTGGATCCTTGTTTAAATTCTCTAAGTTATTTTATATCTCCCCGCTCTTTCTTGTTTGTCTTTCGTATATGCTAAATGAATTGGCTTAAAACTTTGATCAAGTTGAGTCTAAAGTTGTTTATCTTTAAACTATACTTGAATCTGTTTAGAACTCCTTTTTGGTTTGATCAAAGGTTGTGTTTAAGTAGGAGTAGGAAACCTCTGTTTAGTTATTGTCATATTTAAGTTTTGGCTGTCTATTGTTGTTAAATGCCTCCATCTTGGACATGGTATTTTATACACTGATTCTGAATCGCTTATGAAATCATGTGGTGTTCAAATAATTTTGACATTATTATAAATATGTTCTCGTGTTCATTTACTGATTTTAGGTGCAAATATACCACTCTTTTCTTTACTATTTGTAGTTAATCTAACCTCAACTGCCGTAAATCTTCAAGTGCTACCCTCGATTGCCCTTAGATGTTCTTTGCTGTAATTCTGGTTCAGTAACTCTAGATAGAGTTCTGCTTGCTTTTGGTAGTTTTTTCTTCAATGTTGTGTTTGAATATGGCTATCTGTGTCATGTCTTAAATTAATTCATGTTGACATCAGCTTGTTTCCTTAAGCAGTAAGTCCATATTTACTTGATATAGTTCTTTTTTCTAATTTATATTTGCTTTATCTTTATTTTTTCTGTGATCGATAGTAGTATATGGTTAAGTTTGGTATAATTTCAGACATGATAAACATGTCATTTAGAGTTTTAAGCTCACATGACATTGTTTGTTTTAAGCTCAAGTTGATATCATCCAAATGTTGTTTTTAATCTTTTTCCCTTTTTTTCTTGGCATGAACTCTCCCGTTTGAGTCCAATTGGACTCCTATTCTTGCATACTCCTCTCCTCGAGTCAACCTCCTTTAAGCCAATTGAAAGGAGGTTAATATTACTGGGATAAAACCCAAGAGCCAGCCACTGCAACAACTTTGAAAGGCTGAGAAATGAGAAGCGAAAATTGGGTTAAAAACCCAAAATCATAAGCAGCAACATGGGCACAAAAGAGTTGAAATGAGAGTGTTTTGTGTTCAAATTGACCGAAATTAGAACACCTGGTTTTTGCATCAATTTCAGCAGTCTCAAAAGGCTGGAAATATCATTTTAGCACTAGCAGCAACAAATAAGAAGCAGTAAGTGGACTTAAAATTGTCCAAGTTCTATTCGCCCTTTTATTCTCCTTATATTGTGATTTTGTGATAATTGTTGTTAATTGATACGCTCAAATTACACCTCTTTTCAGTAGCATAAGCTATCGTTATCACGTAAAGAACCCAACTTGTAGGTTGGGGTCGATTCCACGAGGAGTATGGTTTAGACTTAAGTTCAATAACGATTATATTTGTTTAGCGAATGTATTTCCGAGACAAATAACTAAAAGGGAGGGGGGGGGGGGGGATTTGTGTAACAAATTTTGGGAAGTTATGAAATTAATTAGTAAGCAAGATTTAAACTTTTGTTGTTATCAAATTGAGAAAGAAACTAGGGAGTACGTGTTCCCCATAAGCTCATAACTCTGTAATCCTAGTAATAGCAATCCCTTCCTAGTGTATTAAATGCAAAGCGATAAGTTATGTCTTGGTCCGGCATCTAGAGAATTTAACCCCGCACCTTGGTTCGGCTACGTGTGTATAATTTACTAACCCTTACCATTACCTCATATTAGTCGTCACATCGATGTATGGCTTAGTTTTCACCCTCGCACCAATCGACATTAATTCTATTAGATAGTATCACATTAAATCTATGTTGATAATTCTTTTCTTATTAACTACCTCCTTGGTCCGGCAAGTAGCAACAAGGCGAGTTTTAACGCATGCACTCGTTAAAAAGACTTCTAAACGAAAGAATTACTAATGCATGCAAATACACTATTCAAGAATTGCTTAGTTAATATTCATACTTTGTTAATCGCTCATGGTTCCACAACCCTAGTTGTGGATTTAGTTACCCATATTAGCAAGAACACGATTCATAGTTTTAGAAGAAGAAATCATGAACTTATGTAAGAAGAATAATAAACCCAGATTTCAAGTTGAACTTCAACACCAAAATCTTCAAAACGAACTTAGGAAATTAAGAATTGCTAAAGTTGCAAGTTGATCTCCCAAGTCAAGAACTAGAATAAAAGTAATAAAGTCTAACCCCAAAAATGAGGTTTACATACCCTATTTATAGGAAAACAAGTCCTAACTAAAAAGGAAACGAAATAAGAAAATAAAGTTTACAGGATGCGTCTTCAATCTACGACACTGACCTACGGTTCGTAAGTTTATCTACGGTCCGTAGGTCCTTTCCGTGGCTCAGGACTTGGGCAATTTTTCAATCTTCAAAATCTTCCAAACTTCTGGCATATTTGATGGTTCAACAGTACGGACTGTAAGTCAATCTACGGTCCGTAACTCTTCTCCGTAGCTCCATACTTAGACTTTTCAGCATCAAGTGCTGGAGCCAAATTTCTGTCACATTTTACGGAGCAACAGTACTGTCCGTAGATCAATCTACGGTTCGTAAGTTGCAACCGTGGTTCCACACTTGGTCGAGAATTCCCTAATCTTCAGCCATGCCTTGCCTGCCCATCGACATCCATCATCTACGGGGCGTAACTGGACCTATGGTTCGTAGGTTGCCTCCATAGATGCCCTTTTTTGCACGTCTTTCAGCTGTGTCTTCAAATCTCCACGTCTGAACTTATTTCTTGAAAACATGAGAAAACACATAAGAACTAATACAAAATGGCCCTAGACACACACAACTCTCAAGTGAAATGTATTAACAATACTGTAAACTCACGGTATATAATTAATTTCTAACATTTATTTTGTTAATTTAGATGGATCCTTAGGAGAAATATTTTTTATTTTGTTATTCAAGTTTTCAAATCCCAAAACCCATTTTAAGTTAGGTAATTTAAGCTTATAGAATGACTTAAAGAACCTTTCATGTTCTTTCATAGTTATTGAAAAGTTTTGAATCCATGTTTATGAGTTTGAACTAACTATTTAGTTCAAATTTTTGAATAGGATAAAATTGTTAAGTTTCTTAAGATAAATTAGTTGTCCTTTAATTTAACTTAGTACTTTGTATGAATGACTTAAGGATCCTTAATATCCTTTCATAGTTGTTAAGCAAGGTCCTTTAATCCATGTTTATGAGTTTGAATTAATTGTATGGTTCAAAACATGACTATGGATAAAAGTTTTAAGTTAAGATTATTCTTGAGATTTTTAGAAGTATCAAGATATTTTTATAAGTAACCCTTTTTTTTTTATAAAATTAGCCAAGCTTTTAATCCATTAGTCAATCGCGTGTTAGCAGATTCTCTAAGATGCCTAAACCCTTCCTTAGAGAATTATTTGAACCCTTACCCGAGTCTGATTTTATTTAAAATGTTTTCTTTCAAATATTCCCTTGTTATTCTTAATTTTTCCTAAAAATTAAGTGGCGACTTCCAAATTGTTATTTTTCCCAAAAATCAATAAACTTACAAAAGTTATGAAATGGTTTCGAAACCTTTAGTTTTTGAAATCGGGTTGTAACAAGCTGGATAACAAATAACTAAATGAAAGGAGTGCAATAGATATAAACATATACTCAACTAAATGTAAAGAAATAAAGAGGTGAAATTATTAAAACTTTACAAAAATACTTGCTTATTTTTGAACTCAACATATTAAATGATATAATAAAAATACTATTTTAACTCTATTTGGGAGATTCTCTTACCGATAACTATCACTATGAGCTACGTGATGATACAAAGTCTTGCCCACCCTGCCAGAACTGTCCTATACCTTGCTAGGGTATAAAACACCTCAACTAAGTGGATCCACTAAGCAATAAAGATTCATCTAAAAAGTATGATCCTTGACTCATGTTGACATGCATGGTTTATGAGGATTTTGAGTTGTCTGAACTCATCCTCGTATCGATGATTAAACTACTCCCAATAATATACTCATGCTCAAATGTATAAAATATACTTTTTCTCTGTTTTGAGGTAATTACACAAAATAACCTCTTAAAAGAGGTAACTGGTTTGAAATATCTTTGATCTCATTAACTCATTTAGAAATCAACGTTTCTCTTTTCTCAATGTAAAAACTAATACCTTTGGGAATACTTAGTTCCCTTATACTCTAACTCAATTCATATTTGAAAACTCTTTCTCAAAACTATATAAAAAATCATATTGTGGTCTGATACTTGATGACTCGGGAAGTCACACTGCATAAACATTGATGGTATATCTAGATACCATACTGCTTAAACATTGATGGCATACTCGACTGTCATACTAATCACGTTTTAAAACTCTTTCTCAAAACTCATCTTTGTTTTCTCAGAAAATCAGTATAAGGCATAAATATCTGTTTTAAAAGATTCTCAAAATTTTTAACTTAAAATAGGGTTCATCCTGAAATATAGACATGAACAAATCAACTCAATGATCTCAATAATAATATGAAAAACTCAATACTCAAAAATCAAGAACTCAAAACTCAACTATACTACTCATCTCAAGAATACTCAATTCATAGGGTTCATGTTGAAATATTGACATGAACGAATCAACTCAAGAATCTTAATGACTATCGAATAACAATTCAATAATTAGGAACAAAATTTCAAAATAATAAGGAAATTAAGAACTCAAAATCATCTCATCTCAAGAATACTCAAATCTAGGGATAAAATCCTAGATTACTCTTTTACTGATTTGAAAGTAGATGTAGGGCGTAAAGAAGAACTAGTCCAACACTATGATAACCTTACATACCTGGAAGAACAAGGTTCTTGAATAATCTTGAAGAAGAACTTGATTAGAAGCCTTGAAACCCTAGCTTGAAGGAGAACACTCAAAAAATCCTTTCTTGAATTAGTTTCTTGAAATCTCTATGGCCAAGAATTATAATTTTTATTAGGGATTCATAATTGTATGGAAGAATTTGAATTGGAAAGAATGAAATTCTTGGAGAAGGACTTACCTTGAAAAAGAATCTTGAAAAAGATTGAAAGAATCTTAAAAAAGATTGAAAGAATCTTGAATGGAAGTCTTCTACTTTGATCATTCCTTAGGGTTTTGCCTTAGGGTTTGAGAGAGAAGAAAATGAGGGATTAAGAGATGAAAATATGAGTTTTTGGGCCTTTAATTAGTTAAGAAATTCGTTTAGGGTTTTCTTAGAGGTAAAAAGACAAAAACAACCCGTTTTAATGTTTTCCCGTCGGCTAATTCATCACTACACTGTATCAGGTTACTAAAATTGTCATAACATTTTACTGAAAACTTAGATTGTTGTGAAATTGGTGGCGTTGGAAAGAATATTCAAATACATTTAATATAATAGGTTATGGTCCACGTAAGTACCCTATATATTCTAAGAGATATGGTTGTTTGAAGTTGACCCAAGTAGAATCTTACATCAAAACTTAATTGGTATAGAAGCGTTCAACCCAACTTTGTGCTAAGGGATTCTAGTGACCTAACTCATATCCAAATTCATTTCCACATTAAATAATTGACCTTTACATACATGAGAAATTTAAGAATCATCCGGTACAATCTTATTTACAAATGAAGAATGATTTGAGTCTTAACTTAGAAATTTTTGGGGTGTTACAATTGAAAAGTGAAATATACATGTATATTTCGGTTAAACCAAAAATACAAAAACACATATTGAAACCGAACTAAAATGCTGAAAACACAAAAAAAACATACCAAAAAGTGAAATACCGAAAAAATTTGGTTCAGTTTGATATCTTGATTTTTCGATATTTATGTCCAACTCCATCAGTAATAGTCTTCCATTTGGCTAGTCTATCACTGGCCAACAAACTCTTCGAAGTAACTAAGAACAATATAAACTTCCATTTTGGGGCACCATGATTGTTACATACTATTCTTCTCAAGTGTACTTTGGTATAAGTTCGCCTTAACTAAGAGTATATTAGCTTTGTACTCAACTTATTTATAGAAACCACTTCCTACTCATTATATCCAGTAGCTTTAACACTATCATTGGCCTTAAGAATCTTCTTTATCATCCAAGATGCTTGGGGGCATTTGTATGCTAGATCGGCCCCCTTTGATATAATATGCGTGAATCCATAGTCTATATTTCTTCAAGAAAAAGTTACATAGATGTTTGCAAATTGCAGCTCTATTCCAGTCTGTAATATCTAGGAATCCCATTCCCCTTGCTGCTTTTAGATTGCATAATTTCTCTCATGCTATTATTGATGTCTTTATAGTGTCAGCTCCATCAGACCACAAGAACTTTTTACACAATGATGTTGCCACTTGGATCACCTTTTGTGGAAGGATGAAAACTTGCAACCAAAATACTTGGATAGAAAATAGGATATTTTTTTATCATTTGCACCCGACCTGCATATGACAAAAATCTAGATGTCCAGAATTTTATCCTATCCAACATCTTATCTACTAGTGATTTATATTGGATAATGATAGTCTTCTTTGATGTGAGAGGGATGCCAAGATATTTGAAATGAAGGATACCTTTGGCAAATACCAAACTCTGTAATATTGCTTCCTGCTCAGCTATTGGTACACCTCCAAATTAAATAGAGCTCTTCTCATTGTTTGTTACCAGACCAAATGCATTAGAGGATACATTAAAATATTCATAGATCATAAGAACAAATGTTAGATCACCTCTACTGAAAAGTAGTAAGTCGTCAGCAAAGCCAAGATGTGTGATGGACAACTTCCCACACTTGGGATGAATGTTAAAATCAAGTTGGTTCTTCAAAGCTTGTAGTTGTCTATTCAAGTATTCCATAGACAACACAAAGAGATAAGGGGATAAGGGATCACCCTGTCTAAGGTCCCTTTTTGCATTGAACGGGACAATAGGCACACCATTAATGAGTATAGAGTAAGACACTGTGGTAACACATGTCATAATCCAATTCACAAATAGAGGTGGAAAATTGATAATTTTCAATACCTGCTTTAGAAAAGGTCATTCAATAGAATCATAAGCTTTCTTCATGTCGATCTTCATCTTGCATATTCATCATGCATATAGGGGATATATGCTTCCTTCCGTACCACTTGATGATATCATGGCTCATCATAATGTTATCAGTGATCACTCTCCCTTGAACAAACACAGATTTGCTAGCAGGCACTAGCCCATCCATTGTCACTCTCATCCTAGCAGTTAAAACCTTTGAGATGGGATTATAGAGAATAGTACAACATGATATTGGCCTGTATTCAATGATCTTAGTTGGGTTCTTGACTTTAGGAATCAGTGTTATAGTTGTTTAGTTTATTTCCTTAAACATTTTTCAGTTGAGAAGTATTCCAAGATAGCATTTGTGACCTCCTCGCCTATGACACTCTATGCTTTCTTAAAGAAATAAGTATTGTAGCCATTACATCCTGGTGCTTTTGAGTCCTCTATCCCTTTAAGTGCATTTAGGACTTCTTTCTTAGTAACAAATTCAATGAGTTTCAATTGATGTTGTCTATCCAGCATAGGGCCATTTCTCATCACATTTGGATTTACGGTAGATAAGTGTGTAGCTGCAGTTCCCAGCAGACCTCTGTAGAAGTTGATTATCTCATTTTTGACCTCATCTTGTCTGAGTAGGACAATATCAGCAGATGTAGTAAGACTCTTAATTCTGTTATGGGATATTCTAGATTTTATGCTAGCAAAAAAAAGGATCTATTTGCGTCTCCTAATTTTAGCCAAGTCATTCTAGATTTATTCTTTAAGATACTCTCAACAATGTTGTCCCATTTTTGTAGTTATAGCTTAATGTCAATCTTTTTTTTGAGTCTTCGCTATCGTGGGCTAGATGGATAGCTAATAGTTATGAGCAACAATCCTCTGACTATAGATATGAAAAGATGTAGAGGTGTGTTCTCCTGTCTAAAAATATCATGATCATGTTCAGGATGTCTCATGGTGGTTTGGATATCGTCCAACTGTTGTCTTAGAGTGTTAAGTTGATATCAATTTAAGACTCTTCCAAACACTTTTCATATACCCTTCTCTTCTACTATGAAGCCACACTCTCTGCACAACCCCAAATACTCTTCATGATCGACAATACAATTCAAATATCTGAAAGGTTTTGGGTATTCATAGTTTTCCATAGCAGTCTGGACTCTAAGTGGAGAATGGTCTGAAAATTTTGGGTCCATAGCGTGGACTTCTAGTTGTGGGAACATTAACATCCACTCCCCATTGACTAGAACTCTATCGATCTTGCATTCCAGTTATACTACTGTCCAAGTGAAACTTCTACCACTTGATCGCATTTCAGTTATACTACTGTCAAGTAGGAATTCATTAAAGTCCACAATTTCCATTTCTCTAACTAGATTTCCTCTTACTCTGTCTTCAGAATCAAGTATAGCATTATAATCTCCCAGTGCTAGCCAAGCCCCTTGTTGGTTCATATGTATCTCCCTGGGATCCTGCCACAGCATTTTCCTTTCCTTCATCATATGAAGCCCATATACTTCAGTCAAGTTGAACACAATTTGAGAGCTTTCCACACATACTCTATGATGTGAGGCAAAATTACATATTTTAAATCATTATTTGCCTCACATTTATTATTTTTATTTGTTCTTTTTGAGCATAAATTTTTGTGGATTGTACTTAATAATATATTTTATTTGTAGGATTAAATTGGTGTGAAGATGGAGAAGTTTGGAGCTAAAACGAATTAAAAATGAAAGGTTGAAGAAGGAAAGCACACAGTTTGATGGATTAAATTGAACATTATATTAATATTTACGGAAAAGGGTCAAATATACCCATGTACTATTGCAAATAGTTTAGATATACCCCTCGTTATACTTTCGGTTCATATATACCCTTGCCGTTATACTTTGGCACAAATATACCCTTAATTTTAATGGAGAGACACATGTCAACTCAGGAATCAAATAATCCACCCCCAATTTAAATTACCCAATTTCTTTTAGAAACCAACCATTTTATCTATCCCAACCCGTTTTCATAGTCATCTTCTCCAATTAAGTTTTTCATTAAAATCAACACTTAATCACTATGGGAACTCCAAGACCACAATGTGGCGGGTCATTGTTTTTCCACCTAACCTAAAATATTTCTTATGGATGTGACTTTGTATATAACTTATTTTATTTTGTAGTTTGTTATGATCTTCTCTCTCTTAAAAGTGAAATTGATCCATCTTGATTGATACTTGTGTCATGTGTGGTAAGAATTTGTTTATTTCATGTTTTGCATCTTAGTCTAGAACTTTCCCTGCATGTTATTGAAGCGAAACAAAAAGTGTTGCTTTGTTTAGAGGATGATAATAGACTTTCTTTGATTTGTCTCGTAAATTTTTGTCTTTTCAGACTATATCACTTGTTAGTCCTTTTGAGCTTGTAGCCTTTTGTTGGTAGCCATATTTTGCCTTGACTCTTTTGTTGAATCCCTAGTTTTTGCACCTTGCTTCCTCAAGCACTGTAACATAGACTTATTATAACTGTTAATGCTGAAGAAAAAGGGATGGTTGAGTGAAAAAAAGTAATCAATGATAACTATAAAGTGTTTAAAAAGCTCTCTTTAAAAGAATGTGACATAAAAAATAAAAATAAAATAAAAAAGAAGAGAAAAACAAAAAAAAAAATCCTTAAAAAAATATGATTGAAGCATTCTTGAGATGATGAGAATTACTTGTGAAATAATTGTTGAAGAGAGGGCTGAAACTAAAGAGAAGAAAATAATGGGTGATGAAGTCTAAAAGTGCAAAGTGCTTAGGGAAGTGTAAGTCACTATTATATAGTTTTCCTACCCGTCCCCTAACCTACATTACAACTCGTTAAAGTCTTATTTGATTCTATTCGAGCATGTTTAATTAATGAAGATGTACATATTGGGAAAGCCTATATTTTTTGTGCATACATGTGAATTTTATTTGTGAGTGTGAGAGTGTTCTTTGATGCTAAGTCCTTAATTTATATTCAATCTTTTTATTTGAGTGTGTGGACTATTTCTTCTTGTGAGAACACTTGTTTCATGATAGATAGGTGATTTTATTAGCTTTCTTTGATGAGAATAGGTGAGTAAGCTTAAATTTGATGAGTTCAGAGTCCTTCCTTGAGGTTAAAAGGTTGGAGGTTTGTTGATTATTCTTATATCTTGCATAATGATCGAGAAATTTACTTGATGTTTTTTGTATTTGACCTAATTGTTTGTATCAATGATTTTTGAGATGAACTTTAATGCTTGCTCGAGGACAAGTAAAAGTGTAAGTGTGGGTTGTTGATGTGAGACCAAATTACATATTTTAAATCATTATTTGTATTTATCCTTTTTGAGAATGGATTTTATGGATTATGCTTAATAGTATATTTTATTTGTAGAATTAAATTGGTGTGAAGATGAAGAAATTTGGAGCTAAAACAAATTAAAAATAAAAGGTTGAAAAAGGGAATCAAGTAGACAGTTTAATTGATTAAATTAAATATTATATTACTATTTATATACATTCAAATGTACGCAGAATTGAAAGGAAGCAAATTTTGATAGACAATTATCTGGTTGTCATGTGGCACCGAATGAAGACACCTCCAATTGGAATTGAAGTCGACGCGTACAACAACAAATTCAATTTCGTGTTGGTTTTGGTTTCCCAATTTTTTTGACTCTATTATTTTATTTAGGATTTTTTGTATTTATAAATAGTCCATACGAATAATTATTGGGGGATATATGGAGACTTTGGAAGGAAAAATTGTCAATACTTTTTAAGGTTCTTTTTTTTCTTTTTTTAGGCATTAGTACGTAGCTAAAGACCATTGTTCTAGGGCAGTGGCTACAAGATGATTGTTTAGTATTGAATCTTATAGATTGAAAATTGGTTATTGCATAAATTGCAATTTTGTTCTTATTTTAGTATTTTGTGATTGGTCACCATTGAAATAAATATATTGTCCGAATTGAACTCGGGAGAGGAATATGAGGATAGAACGTGGGACAAAAGGAACATGATCTTCTCTAGAATTAGGGTTGATTTGTATCTAGGATAGGGATATACCTAGAGAACTTGCTTGGTTACTAAACAAGATGAAAACTTAATGTTCCGCAATTGTTCAGTTTATCCCCGCTCAACGATGTAGTTAGACTGCCAATTGTGATAGGTGATTAGAGGTCGGAAGACCATGATCATACATTTAACCTTGTAAATCAGCAATTTGATAACTAATTGAAGTCCATAGAAGAAGATACTATGCATGAATTCTAAGTAAGCCACACCCCAGGAATTTCCCCACTCATTAGTATATGTCTTTTATTCTTGCATTCTCACAAGGTAAATTTTTTTGGTACGCTTGAATAAATAATCAAAATTAGTATAATTTAGTAAATAATTAATTGACAAGTCCTTTAAGTTTGATAATCCGGCTCTTTTAGGGCCATTATATTACTTGCGCGACCTCGTACAATTGCGTGTGCATTTGTAAGCAACACTCTTCTATGAGTGTATTGTGCAGTCATAGCTTCAACTGTAAAATCAATGCGATTCGGGTCCCACAGGATCCAAATCCTATTTCTGTCACTACATCTGTAATTGTGACACCAAGACCATCTTAGTAATTATTCTTTGCGCTTCATTCTCTTGAACTCTATGATCATAAATGGCAATTAAACATATGTTATGTTGCCCTAAGAAAGCATTAAATTCCCTATGCTTGTAAGCTTTATTCATACCTCTAACATTCCAACTAATGAGTGCCCCAACTGGAGGCAAGTATACCACAATATTTTGGCACCCAGTCATATTGCACTTTTCCTGTGAATATCCTCCCATTAGGGTCCACAACATTTACTGATTGAGGTAGTGCCTGGGTAACATTCATCTCCACCAAAATATGAGCAAACAATATTTTTTCCACTATCATGGTATGATCATCCGCATATAACGGTACACCAAGCCCACTCCCAATTCTACTCAAAGAATCCATCCCCCAGCAGTTCAATCAGTGGCGGAGCCAAATTTTTATTAAGGGTGTGTAAAATTTAAAAAAGCAACTAACAAAAAATTTTAGCGAGTAGGTTCACATCTATCTTGCTTAAGATAGCGATTTTACCATCGATCATGAATAACGTCATAATTTATTTTCAACCAAATACAATTCATATATCTTTTTGTCTTCAGTTTGGATTGCTTGTAGTTATAAAACACACCATAAATTATATAGATTGAAATGATGATTTTATAATGTACGAGTCAAGGTTTCTTTTAAACACATATCACACATTCAAGAAAACATAACACAAATTTATCGATTTTTACTTAAATTTAAATTATTTTTATCATTGATTTTGCTACTTCTTAATTTAATGAATGTTAAATTTATTGTGCTTTGGTAAAGAATATGTGAATATCCTAATCAAAAGTGTCAAACCCCAGTTAGTTCTCTTGATTCGGCTATAAAATCATGGAAGAAATTAACATGTTATAAAAAATAATCATGGAAGAAATTAACAATGATATATGGATAATTTACACAATCTTTTCTTCTAATATATTTTTAGATAGAAACTTGTTTGAAATACTATTTAATATTTAATAAAATAAAATATCTAATATGAAAGTTTCAATTAAATTTAGTTAATAATAAATATTTATTTTGTCTTAATTTATGAGACATACTTTGTTTTTTAGTATGTCTCAAAATGAATGTTGTCTATAATTAGAAATAATTTAATTTTAAAATTATACTCTTATTTAATGAAATAAATTATAACTACATAAATAATTAGATGTAATGACCCATGTATTTACGGAAGTCCTCCCTATATTTATTTACGTACTTATTAGTTGTTAAATTGGAAATTTCATAATTTAAGAGTATTAGGCCAAAGTGTCAGTTATTTGGTTATGCTAAAGGGTCTAGGAGTGGGCCAGACCCATCTTTCTTTTATGAGAACGTGGGGTGACATTAGGTTATACCAATATCAGTAAAGCACCCAATTTCGTAAAGAACGAAAGAAAAACAAAAGGCCGCCTAACAAATTGGTAGAGACGATACGTGAACTTTGAAAAGCTCTCAGGTAATTGTTGAACTTTGATGATCCCTTTTAATTGTTTTTGGTCAATTGACAATGATTGCAACTTGTCATATTGGAGGTGATAAATATGTCATCTCCTGGCAATAACGATGTGGCACAAAGATATAATTATCATGTTAAGGTTATTAGCATAGAATAGTTGGAGAATTTTGGGGTTTGAACCATTAAATTTACCTACTGCTAAGCCACTAATTAACAAGTATTGGTTCACTGTGATTTGGAATTGAATCCTATTTAAATTACGTAGGTTTAGTTTTAACTTGGGAATAGAAGCAGTAATATATTTGGTACAATATTCTTTAATTAAGTTGGATGGGTTGGTGATAGCAAGATGCACTTAGTGTAGATGTTTAGGGTTAGCTTTAAGTTTGAAGTTTTAATGAAGTTGAGATTTGATCTGATTTTCTTTAATCCGAAAAGAAATATAGTAATATAAACGTTATTGATTCGTATTCTTATGGAGTGTATATATAAATTTGAGCAGATTTTGATCGTTCGGACGCGTTACGAAAGGACAAGTGCGTAAACTGACACTTGGGCTTCGGTTTAAGGCAAGTAGAGATCTTTTACTTCTTTGAAGTGTTAGTTTTAATGTATTAAAGAAATATAAGGATAATGGGAGATGAGAGGTTCCCGTATAAGTGAGATAATGAGCATTTATGCGGGTACCAATGTCATAATATGGAGAAATTTACAAGAAATTGACTATTGATTGATAGTACCATAAGTTGAAATGTGATTGAGTTGTTGAGACTTGGGGATTATGTAAGCTTGATTGTGATTGATGACCCCTAGTTGTAGGGTCGATTGATAATCCATACTATACATTGTTCATACATATTCATACCACTCTTATTGTTGCATGATAATTATTAGTTGATACGATTCCTTGAGTTATCTATGAGATTTATATCCTTATTATGCCGATGGGAAATGGTTCCGGCAAGTGACATCATGCAAAGCCGATGGGAAATGGTTCCGGCGAGTGGTATTATGCCAATAGGAAATGGTTCAGGCAGGTATATGGACCTCATGAGTCCTCCATGGATCCCGACTATCCGACAGAGGAAGCGGGTGTATACCGGTTTTATTTTTCTTTTCAGTGCATTGCATTGCATCACACTTCACCTACATTTCATTCCATATTAAATGACATTGAGTTATTGAGATGACTGTTGTACTGAATTGACTTGATACACTTGAGATATTGTGCGATATTGTTGGTGGTGTAATTGGTCTTATTTTGGGAAAATACATGTCCTAATTATTATATTGAGATGAGTTATTTTATTACTTAGTTATACTTATTGAGAAGGAAACTTTTAGGGTCTATCTCGTTATCGCTTCTAGGAAGGATTAGAAATCAAAGCTTGTTGAGTACACGTGTTTTCCGTACTCACTCTATAGTTGCTGCACCCTTTTTGCGTGCAGGAACTGAGCAAGGTACTAACGGTGCTTGATTAGTTGGTGGGAGCGAGATTGTTGATTGTTGGAATTCAGGGTGAGCTGCTTTCTCTTCAGCAATAATGGATTCTAGAGACTCTTTTACTTCATGTCTTATTTCCTTCCGGACAGTTGTTTTAGTTTTCAGACTTGCTTTGTATTCATAGATGCTCTTGTACTGGTGTCACCAGGTCCTTGGGTAGTTTGACTTTTACTCGTTTATTCCCCACTTATACGAGTTAGTATTTTTTTTTATTTAATATTATATCTGCATTAGTTAAACTGTTAGTTGATAATAAAGATCAGAGTTCGCCTATTGGGTGATAGGTTCTCTCACGGCTTAATGGGATTTTGGGTCGTGTCATTAAATAATGTGATAACGGAAATAATATCTAATAGTTCTAATTTCTAATGAAGAAAAGAAGTAATTAGTACAGGACCAACAAAAAAAATCTTCAAATATGACTAATAAATAAATGAGGTAAAATGCAAGAATCGATCCTTTGACCTGTGAGTCAATTGCAATACTTTTTCACTGAGCCAGAGGCTGTAACCATGTCAAGGTTGTGCAAATTTAAATATAAAATAGATATTCAATAAATTTGACCTACGTATACCATATAATTTTTCGACGAAGGATGTTCATGTGTACAACCTTGATTGGATGTGGTTCCGCCCTTGAGTTCAATGGAAATTGGTTTGAAGACATATTATGTTGGGATAAGTTATTTTGAATAAGTTATGATGAGTTTTTGTTGAGATTATTTTTTATTGGCTGTCAAATAATATGTATGCAAAAATATCCTTTAATAATAAGTTGTTCGTTTATAAGAGAGGGTTTAAAGGGTACTTATGTTATTTTATATTTTTATCCTGGGCCACTCCCAAGTAGGGATAATTTATCTCAGTCATAGTTATTAATTACGGGATAAGGTATCCCACACTTTTTAACTAAACAAAGAATTGAGGGGTACTAAAAATTTATCTCAGAATTATTTTCATTATGCATCACACCAAACGACTACTTACCGTCTTACTTTTACTTAATACAAAATTTAATTAAAAACAAAATTGAAATTTGTGCTCTAAAATAAATCTTAGATAATAATGTAATTTATTTCATTAAAATAAAATAAATATTTTACAGTACTAAATATAGAATTGTATCAATTTTTTTGGGAAAAGGGTCAATAATACCCTTCAACTCTCATTTATTAGTTGAATTTACCCTTACCATTAAAAGAACATTGTTCATACCCATGCCCTTACAAAAATTAATAGATATGCCATTTAATATGACGGTTTCCTCAAATTGACCAAAATTATTTGAGCAACACATTCTTGTGCTGCAATGGCACACTCCGAGTCTACACTCTGAACGTGGCCGACACTTGAAAATCATTTCTGATCCCCAAGCAAATTCTTGGCCTGACTAACTATAACTCACATGACTCTAGAGATACGCGGAAGCTTAAATAGATGATTATTAAGACATTCAGGAAAAGTTTCAAAAACACTATGTTTGAAAGTACTTAACATAGTTTATAAGCTAAATCAACATCTTGAGAAAAACAATGAAAATGATCTAGTTTTATCTGTCTATGAAGCCTCAAACAGTTCAAGATAGATGTTGGAAGACCCACGATACCTCAAATGCTACTAAAACTGAAATAAAAATGGAGTCTCTTGGAAGTAGGGAGGCCTCACCAAATACGGTCTACGAGTGTAAGGTGATCTCAACGAAGCACCCGTTGATAATTCTGAAACACATGTATCTGCATCATAATAAGATGCAAGTCGAATGACATCAATATATAGAATGTACGAGTATGTAAAGACTGAATGTAATAGATAACTGAACTAACAAGGCTGGAAGAAATACTCACATCAACTCAATTCAATACAAAGCAATAACAAAAGATGAAATGTTTAAAGCTTCATTAATAAAAGATACTAACTCAAAGATGTGTATAAAAATACAATAAGTTACTCTTCACTCTTATTTGGGAGATTCTCTAACCGACAACCATCATTGTGAGTTATGTGATGATACAATGTCTCGCCCACACTTTTAAAATTGTCCTATACCTTGTCGGGGTATAGAACACCTCAACTAAGTGGATCCACTAAGCTATGCTCGAAAGCAATAAGGAGTCATCTAAAAAGTACGATCATTTACCTATGTTGGCTAC
Organism: Solanum acaule; assembly: GCA_036250505.1. Lineage (NCBI taxonomy): Eukaryota > Viridiplantae > Streptophyta > Magnoliopsida > Solanales > Solanaceae > Solanum > Solanum acaule. The sequence goes on from JAJOOR010017357.1 coordinate 27,324, forward strand.
ATGGTTTATGAGGAACGTGAGTTGTCAGAACTCATACCCATATCGGTTCTCAATACTACTTCCAATAAATATATATACTCATGCTCAAATGTCTAAAACATATCCTTTCTCAATTTAAGGTAATTACACAAAATGTCCTCTTAAAAAAGGTAACTGCTCTGAATTAATCTCTAAACTCATTACTCTTTTTAGAAATCAAAGTTTTTCTTTTTCAATGTAAAAATGTTATCTGCATCCTAAATGCCTCCGAACACCACTAAACGATCAAATTATCAATCACAACGTCATTACAGGCATTTTGACACTGAAATTGGAACAATTGAAAATGGAGCCAAAATGGAGTCAAACTGAGAATGTGAGACCCACACCAGATATTTTGAAATTGACTCCGTCAAAAGGTCCTAATCGACTAGTCGAGCTTGTGCCCCGAAACGGGGCTCAATTCCATGCTCGAAACAGCCCAAACCATCATATGCAAAATTAATAAGAAAACCAAGCTAAGACAGTAGCTTCGAGCTAAAATTGACCTCAAACAAAGGTTCTTTGACAATTTCTAATCACAAACCCAAGTATCCACGCTCCCTGCGATCACACAAGACTTCGAATTACTCAAATCAGAGCTCGGATGAGGGAGAAATTGCCATTTGAAAATGAGGGCTTAAAGCTGAAATTTTTGGGTTATATATATCCGAATTTGGACGCTAAGTTTGATATTTGGTCGCTAAAAACCTGCACCAGATATCAACACTTTGCTCTGAATTCTCTAACGGGGTGTCCAGGATTCGTTCGGAACCCTATGCGTGCAAACAAAATATTCTACCCTATCAAATTCGATATTTCGGACTCAACGAGCCCATCAAAACTCTTATCCAAGGTTATTTCGATGAAAAATGGGTCCCACACTCAAGTTCCATTTTAAGATAAAAATCACAAGAAGACTCAAAATGAGACCAAAAGCCTAGGGAATCGCACGAGAGGTTGTTCTAGACCAAACTCGACATTTCTGAGCTAAATGTACTGACGAAATTCTCATCTGAGCACGTTTACCAGGAATATTGACCAATGTCAACCCTTGACTTAAGCTTCTAAGTTAAAACGCCTAACGACAGAAACTTACACCCTCGGGGCTCGAACCAACAATGCCCCTAGCCTAAAATGGCGCTTTCAGAGTTGATGAAACTGTCAAAATTGTTGTAACACCCAAAAAATTTCTAAGTTAAGCTCCTAACCATTCTTGAATTGCGTATAAGGTCGTACTAAGTGACTCTTAATTTTTTTAGGTGTTAAGGTCAATTCTTTAGTGTGTGAATGAATTTGGATATGAATTAAGGTCACTAGAATCTCTTAGCACAAAGTTGATTTGAAAGTTTCCTTACCGATTAATATATCTCTTAGAATATAAAGAGTTACGTGGCCCATAACCTATCAAATTAATGGTATTTGAATTTTCTTTCCAAAGCCACAAATTTCGTGTCAATTCAAGTTTTGAGTAAAAAATTCTGACTATTTTAGTAATCTGCTTCAGGGCAGTAATGAATTAGCCGATAGAAAATCATTAAAAAGGGTCGTTTTTGTCTTTTTACCTCTAAGAAAACACTAAAAGAATTTCTTGACTAATTAAAGACCAAAACCAATCAAATTTTCATCTCTTAATCCCCCATTCTCCTCTCTCTCAAACCCTAAGACAAAACCCTAAGGGAAAAGTCAAAGTAGAAGACTCCATTCGAGATTCTTTCAATTTTTTCAAGATTCTTCTTCAAGATAAGTCTTTCTCCAAGAATTCCATTCTTTCCAACTCAATTTTCTTCATACAATTATGAATCATTAATGAGAATCCTAATTCTTGATCATAGAGTTTCAAGAAATTAATTCAAGAAATCTCAAGAAAGGTCTTCTTGCTTTTTCTCCTTTAATTTAGGATTTCTAGGCTTCTAATCAAGTTCTTCTTCAAGACTCTTCAAGAACCTTGTTCTTCCAGGTATGTAAGGCTATCATAGTGTTGGACTAGTTTGTCCTCACACCCTACATCTACTTTCAAATCAGTAAAAGAGTAATCTATGATTCTATCCCTAGATTTGAGTATTCTTAAGATAAGTTGATTTTGAGTTCTTGAGTTCCTATTTCCTTTTCAAATTCTATTCCTAATTATTGAATTTCTATATGTTATTGATTCGTTCATGTCTATATTTCAACATGAACCCTATGAATTGAGTATTCATGAGATGAGTAGTATTGTTGAGTTTCGAGTTCTTGAGTTCTGAGTACTGAGTTTCCATATTGCTATTAAGATCCCTGATTTGAATCGTTCATGCCCATAATTCCGCATGAACCCTATGAATTGAGTTATAAATTTTGACAAGTTTTTTAAAGCCAACCCTTGAGTTTTAAACTAAGTTTTGAGGAAGTAAAGATGCGTTTTGAGAAAGAATTTCTAAAACATGATTAGTATGACAATCGAGTATGCCATCAATGTTTAAGCAGTATGGTACCTAGATATACCATTAATGCTTATGCAGTATATGACTTCCCAAGTCATCAATGATCATATTATAATATGATTTTAATTTTTTTGAGAAAGAGTTTTCAAGTATGAATATAAGGGGACTATGTATTCCTAGAGGCGTCAATTTTTACATTGATAAAAGAGAAACTGAGATTTCTAAATGAGTTATGAGTTCAAAAGTTATTTCAAGAGCAGTTACCTCTTTTAAGAAGGTAGTTTGAGAAATTATCTCAATCCAGAGGAAGAGTTATGTTTTTTCAAACATATGAGCATGAGTATATACTATTGGGAGTAGTATTGAGCACTGATATGGGGGAGAGTTCAGACAAGTCACAACCCCCATAAACCATGTATGCCAACATGAGTAAAAGGTCATACTTGTTAGATGATTCATTATTGTTTTTAAGCATAGCTTAGTGGATCCACTTAGTTGAGGTGTTCTATACCCCGACAAGGTATAGGACAGTTCTGGCAGCGTGGGTGAGACGTTGTATCATCACGTAGCTCATAGTGATGGTTGTTAGTTAGAGAATCTCCCAATAGAGTTAAAGTGCATTTTTATATATCACTTATTATGTTGAGTTCAAAGATGAGAAAGTATTTTGAAAAACTTTAAATGATTTTACTCCTTTATTTATTTACATTCAGCTTGAGTTCATTGTTATTTATTGCAGTCCTTTCTTTCAGTTATTTGTTATTCAACTATATTACATACTCGAACATTCAATGTACTGATGTCATTCGACCTGCATCTTTTAATGATGCGGGTACATGTTCTTAGGATCCTTAACAAGAGTATGTTGAGTTCCCTTCATCCACTTGTCAGCTTTTGAGTAAGACCTCCTTGCTTCCGGAGGACTCCAGTTTTATCGTCAGTAGTAATTCTTTTGAGGAGTCATGGGTCTTGTCCTGACACTCATTTTTGTATAGTAGAGGCTTCATAGATAGACAGTTTTAGAGTCTTTCAATTTCAGATATTTAATTTAAAACTTATGTTTCATACTCAGTATATTTAGCGAAGTTTTGAGATTCAGTACACTGTTTTAAACGTTTCTTTCAGTTTGATGCTTATGTATGCTTGAGTTAGACTTTTGCTTGTAGTAAGCCAGGATGAGGGTTTGCTTGGGGACCAGCAATGATTCTCGAGTGTCGGCCATGTCCGGGGTGTAGGCTCGGGTCGTAACAATTGCATTCCTAGGACGTCTTTCTGAACTTTTGACTGTAGTCAACCATTCAAGTTTCAAAGGTTTCAAAATACGAAAACTTGCACAGAATCCAAACAAACGACCCAAAAATCGAACTGTTAGTCCCAACAAGTCATATATGACTTGTGGTCGCTATAGGAAAGCTCTAAACGCTGAAAAGATCAGAAAACAAAGAAAATGATCTAGAGGATCATTACACGACATACCTTAGGTAATTATTGCTATTAATTTTTTTTTTTTTTGATTTTTTTTTATGTTTTGTAACTTTAATTATTGATAATAATTTCTATTTAATTATTTTGAAAATAATTAAGAAGCAAATGAAAAACAAATGAAAATTACACACAAAAATCAACAAAACTACACGTTAATAGGACTCCACTACGTACTATTTTCTCATTCAAAATAAATACATTTAGAGTATTATTAAAATTAATTTAAATTATAAAAATAAAAATTGCAAACACTAAATATTGACAAAGTACTATCAATCTAATTTTTATTAGTACTTTGACTTTTTACCCTTTTTTAAATTCAAATTTTGATAGTAATTAACTACATTATACTCTTCCTAAAAAAATGCTCCAAAATCTTAATTTTTTGTTGCAATATACAATAAAAAAATGTTTGCCAAATTTGACTATATAATAATAAGCAGTGAAAAATGTAATCAAGAAAAAGCGAAGCATACACAAATTATTTGATCAATATATGATCTATTAATGTTCTTTTAAAATAATGAAATAATTTTTAAAATTATTCAAATCTAATGTTTTATAAAAATAGAATTGAATCATGATTTAAAAAAAACAATTCATGGTGATTGACTAAGAGTCTGCTTGGTGTACGATCATTTAAATTAAAATATAACTTTATATTTGGTTTTAAAATATACACATCTCTAAAAAAAGAAAAATAAAGAGACAAAATACAGTAAAATGAAATACAATATAAATGCAACTAAAACTAAATTAATTTTAAAATATTAATTTACGAAAGTATCATTCATCTGTAAGAATTATGTTGCACTAAACTATCGCATATAATTATAATATATATTTTTTAAATATCACATAATTGATATATGATTTTAAGAAAAATTAAAAGAAAAAATATAAAATTGTTAATAACATGCCTATATTTTGATATTCAAGTGATAAAAACTTTTTTTGTATGGTGTAACACCCCAGAAATTTTTTGAGCTAAGACTCGAACCGTTCTTCGTAGAGAGTGAGATTTTTGCAAGGAATTTAAAATTTCTTGAGTATTAAGGTCACTAGATGTAGCATCTTGAGTTCCAAGAAGAACTAAAGAGGAAAGCATTCAAGTCATTCCTAAGTTTTCTTAAGTTTTGGGTCAACTTCAAATGACCATAACTCCTAGTACATAATGACTTAGGTGAACTACAAGATGGAAAATTTAAGCCCTTCGAGTCTTCTTTTCAACGCCACTGAGTTTGCTAAATTCCGAGCTTTGAGTAAAAAGTAATGACTGATTTACTAACAATGCCCAAACCTGGGAGCAGCTCCGCGATGGCTCCGCGTTACGGAGCCAATACGGACCTCACTGCCTGGTGAAAAATTATTTCGACTCCCAGGTCATTTTAATTATTTCTTTAAGGGTATTTTACTCCTAAAAACCCTTAGGAGGTCATCTAAATTGCCCTAAACGAGTAGAAAATCAGTTTTCTTAAATCAAACCCTCTCATCCACTCCAAAAAAATTCTACGCTCAAGGGATTCAAGAAACGCTAAGGCTAGGGTTAGTCTTTCAAGATTTTCCGTCAAGTCCTTCAAGAAGATGGTTCTTTCAGGTATGTAAGCTTTCATAGTGTTGTGTTTGTTCACCCACACGCCAATCATGTTAATTTCAACGTTAAGTTCGTTCTAGAAAGTTGAAAGTATGATGTTCTTGAAATTGACTTTAGTTCTTGAGTTTAGATGAGATTATTGAGTTCTTGATGAAATCATGTCGATTTTACAGTTGTTTATGAGTAGGCTCTTGTGTTCATGTGCTGGGTATCTAAATCTAAAGAGGAATTGAGAAAAAGAACCGAGTTTAGGTGAATTGGGGTTAGAAAATGAAGAAGGAAAAAGTCGAGTGAATCTGGCACCTTGCTCCGCATTGCGGACCTGCCTCCCCATTTCATAAAGTTTGTCATTGCATCGCGGAGAGGTCACGAATCTCTCTGCCTCAAAAGTTAATTCGCGACCAAATATTTTAATTCATCTCCGCGTCGCGGACTTGCTTTTAGACAGTGATTTCTTGATCGTTTTTGATGTTTAACTATCTAAAAACACTCCTAAACATCACGAGATCAATCCTATCACAAATCACAACCTTGAATTGATAAATCACATTCAAGGTAGATTTGAGAGTCAAGTCTTGAGAGTTCTCTCAAACATTTTTGAGAAAGTCCTTTTGAGTCTTTGAGGAGTCTTCTACAACTTCTAATAACTTGTTTCAAGACTCGAGTAAGTGAGCATGAGAGTGAGGAAAATGTATTCATGAGTCTACACTATCACCTAGATCCTTCATATCATGAACCATAACTCTTGAATTCATAATTCACATTCAAGAGAGAGTTAAAAGTAGAGTTCAAGAAAGTCTTTGAGTTTAGTTGTGAATCCTTTGAGATCCACCATCGATTTGAGTTAAGTTTTGAGAAGTAAGTATGAGAATGAGAAGAGTCGTATACCTGAGTTCCTTATTGATATTTTGACCCTTGAGTCAAGTCGTTCATGCCCATAACTTTCGCATGAACTCCATCAGTTTAGAATCTTTGAAAGAAGAAGTATCTTCAAGTTCTAAGTCTTGAATATCGAGTTCCTAACCCTTCTAAGATTATAAACCTAATCATGGGACCATTACCTATTACCCATGAAGTCCATTAGTTGAGTTGTTCATGCCCATAATTCCACATGAACATTATAAGTCGAACAATCTTGAGATGAGAAGCATCTTTAAGTCCTTCAGTTAAGTAGTTCATGCTCATAATTCCGGATGAACCCTCTGAGTTGAGGATTCTTGAAATTAGTAGTTTCATTGAAGTTCTCGAGTTCCAAGTATTTGAGTTCTATCTATGGTTATTGAAAATCTTGCATTGAGTCGTTCAAGTCCATAATTCGGCATGAACTATATTTTTAAGAAGTCCTTTACAAATGTTTAAACTTTGTTTTAAGACTTAAACTTTGAAGTTGAGTAAAGAGTAAGAGTAAAGTTCATTTTCTTTAAAATGATATATGGGAACAAAGTATTCCCAAGAGTAAATGTTTTTACATTTAAGATGAGAGGAAACTGAGATTTCCAAAAGAGTTTTGAGCAAGAAAGGAAACATCGATTCCAAGAGAGCTTTTAAGCTAAGTTTTTGAGTAATTATCTCAAACTAAAGAAAGAGTTTTGTTTTTACAAATATATAAGCTAAGTATATATTGGGAGTAGTATTGAGCACCGATATGGGGCGAGTTTGAGTTCAGATAACTCACGTCTCCATAAACCATGTAGCCATCATGGGTAGTAAAGGATCATACTTTTTAGATGACTCCTTCAGATGCTTTTAGCATAAGCTAGTGGATCCACTAAGTTAAGCGTTCTATATGACGGCAAAGTATAAGACAGTTCTGGCAGCGTGGGCAAGACGATGTATCACCACTTAGGCTCATAGTGGTGGTTGTCGGTTAGAGAAACTCCCACAGAAACTATATTACTTTA